>JAQFVV010001241.1:0-90228 GCA_028023455.1 Epiperipatus broadwayi
CCCTTGCATTTTTTTTTATTACATTATATGGATATTCTCCAATTTTATCATAGCGACGAGCTCTAGGAGTTTCTTCTGTTGAAAATTTTCTTAACAACTTAAACTCCTTCTGCTCATCAGTTTACCCCTTTCCCATTAACAGATTCAGCAGCTGAAGGCGGTTGAGTAGAAAATCTCTGTATACATTTTTTTAATGGTTGACAGTGTCTACAAAACTTCCAGGAAGCAGCCATTTTACTTCCGAAAAGTCATTATCTAAGTTTATATATACTATAAATGCCCCGTGTGATTTGATGCAGTGCTACCATGTGGGCCTCTTGAGTGTAAGATTCTCAGACTGCTTCCCATTCTGCATTTCCAGCATGCATACTTCTTTAAACTCCTGCACAATAATGCCATTCACTTATATAGTCCTGCAAAATTTAAGACAGTGTGCTAATCTCTGGAATGTAAGGTGTTTGGATCACTTTCAGTTCTGATATGTCCAGTTCTCAAACTTCTTATGAACTACTGAGCAATAAAACATTTGCTTACTTTTGCGAAAAATCTCTAACATAGAGTAAGATACACATTCAAATGTTTCAATAATCACCAAGTGGACTGTCAGCAGTTTTGTATCTTAACTCATCCTTCATCATCATCATCATTTTCAATCATTAATGATCTACTTCAGGATGAAAGTCTCTCCAAGTTAAATCCAACTTCTCCAATCTCTAGCCTCTCTTCTCCACATCATCTTTTTTCCATCCATCCATCTCACATGTGATCTCTTTCTATGTCTTTTACAATCTCTTGGAATACATTTTAAGATTTCAACTGCTGATCTAGTATCATCTATCATCTCTTCTAAAAATAAGTCCAGTTCACTTCCAATAATTCTTTCGATGATGTCAGAAAGGCAAAGTAAAAAGAAGCATTGTTCATTTCTAATTCAAGTCATCCCCTCAAACAGGTTGCACATGGAATTGTAATTCATAGTATGATATATTTAGGACTAAGCATGAGTTAAGGCACCAATATGAATTAGAAATGAACTTATGCATGTTTCTTTCCATTTCTAAAGGTCTCTTATGCCATTTGCTAACTAATATTATTCCATTGGAATTAAGTACATTGCTAATCTCTGTTATATAATTTTCCAAAGATTGAAATGCAATTAGAGTCGGTTTTTGAATGATTATATTGTGTTCCCTGTGCACTATAAATAATTTAAATTATATATCTGGGTAATATATAACTACTAAACAAAGCTGTCTATTTTTATTAAACCATTAAGCATCACATGATCACATTTCCTATACTAGCACATTAATTGTTGTTAAACAAGCCTTCTGGCATCCATTGATTACTCTGTTTAGCACAGGTGGCAATACTGTATGGAGAGTTTTGCTCTGTCTATTTTTACTAGCAAACACTGAATCCCCCTCCCCCCTTATTAAGATATTAAGTTACTCAATGAGAAGAACTTGTAAGCACACATTACAAACTCACAGATGTTTATCTTTACTTTTTACGCAGCTAAAAAACAGCTCAAGCAGCACCACCCATTTCAAGTATTTAGAATATTCATGAGATACTGAAATCATGCACAAATATATATATTGTCTTTAAAACACATTTGAGAAACAATATATATTATTATTTACCAAACAATTATTTTACTTCTTAGTCTTTTTTAACCATGACATAATAATAATATAAATAACCATAGCTGTTTTTAACAATATGAGTCTGCACCAAACCATATGTTATAATCAACGAAATTGGTAACATCATTCTTAATAATAGTCTTAGTATATACAATATGACACAGAAAAAATTTTTGTGTCCAAATTTCTAATTATAACAAATGGGAAATTCAATTGTTTAACTACATAATAAATTCTGCCTGTAATAAATAGTCTATTTATATAGCGCTGACTACGTATGTAGTATAAAGAAGATAGCAAACACCCGGTCATTACGCGCACTCGCCCGTGAGCAGAAGTTTGATTCCTCACTCATCTCTATTCATTTTTCAATTAATTTGAAATATTTTCTTGTTCTCTCTTAAAAATTATAACTTCAAAAATCAATAAATAATTTCCCCCTTCTTTTTAATAGATAATTCGAAAAAATCCACACAAAATCCTATTTACTGTCAGTCTTTTCATCATTCTTATTTGATTTTCAACCTATTTTCATTCTTTCATTCACTGAGACATTAATTTCACTTTTATAAACACAATAAGTATATTTCTTAAATCTATGTTTTCTAATTTTATGAATATAACCCCCCCCCCTCCGATTTAAGTGATATTTTTTTCAGATACATTTTTTTATATTTTGCAACCCATTATCAAACTATATAACTATGTGAATTTAAATTATTTTATCGCACATATATTTAATATTATTACAATTTGGTTTACAAGTGTCAAATTTTCTGCACTCACAACTTTCACTTCATCCACTTTAAATAACTACCCTCATGATCATTACCAGTCATTTATTAGGTTAGAGATTATCATATCATTAATAGTCCAGGTATAAACTTTAAATCAAGTAAAAAATAACAAACACATTCTTCTATTTTAAAAATATCCCATTAATTTCAATATATATATACAACAATTCACACACAAACTTGTTCGTTATAAATCTTGATTTATTATATGAACTATCATAACATACAAAAATATGAACGTTTCAACTATACAAATGCAATTAACGCAGCTGCCTTGCAAGCAAGCAGTTGGTTGCAGACGGTTGTTGCGGGTTCGCCTCCCGGACGATACTATGACATATGGAAAAAAAAAAGTTAAGATTATTTGTTAGAAGAATTTTAAGGTAAGAGATATTTCTATTTGTTATATGTATTATTGAATATTTATATTTATTGTTTTTTTTTCCCATATGTCATAGCATCGGCCGGGAACCCACAACCAACTACTTGCTTGCAAGGCGGATGCGATGACCTCTCGGCTGACAACGCTTGACTATATTTATTTATGACTATACTTATTGTTTTTTTAATGTACTTTTTAGTTGTTCCTTGCTAAAAACTATAAAAGAATATAAACGAAATATTTACATTTTCGTACGTTATAATAGTTAATATAACAAATCAAGATTTAGAAAGAATAAGTTTGTAGGTGGTTTATTGTATATATAAAATTTAACAGTTAATTCAAATCTTTCAGAATGTTTGATGGATTAAAAGTGTTTAATATATATACTATACTGCTCTTATGATGCACACAACTGTCTGTTGAAATAAATAAATATTCATTTAAATTATAATTTTACATTTCTTCTGAATTAATTAGTTGTTAATTAAAGAGAATGAAAAAAATTTTTTTTAGATTCTCATACATTATCAATAGCCAAAATCCCCCCCCCCCTTGAGGCCCCCCCCCCCCCCCCCTTGAGTATTAATATTAATGAAATCTGACTACATAATGGTTAATTAAAGAAGATAAAACATTTTTTAATAACATAGTTACAAATTTTGTATGAAAAAAAATGGGTTCATTTATTATTAGTAATATAAAGACATGAACTAATTTTAAAACCAATAAGACATCATATGACCCCATTTTTGAAAATCAATATGTGTTAAGTCAAACATGCATCCCTGTCTAGGTGTTCCTGTAACTCTTATATAAATTTAGATTTGATTTGAAATAACCAATTATGAAGTACTATATGCTACCTCTCATTATATATCTTTAAACTTTAAATTAAACATATCTCAATATATATATATATAAACAAAGGAAGTATATCATCCTCAACTCAGGCTATGAATTAAAAGTACTCTAAATGTTGAAAAAATGATCAAGAATAGAATGAATCCATATATTCTTGTAGCTATGATATTTATAAGCACATCTATGTCAATATTATTGGTAATTCAGAGTAAAATTAGTTTATCAGCCAAATAGAATATGACAATTTGTTCAACCTTTAGAGTGCTTTTAATTCATAGCCTGGGGGAGGGAGATTTACTCCCTTTCTTTCCATGCACATTGAGCTATATTTAATTTAAAGTTTACATATTAAATCTTTTTTTTCCCAGAATAAACATATTAAAATCTTATTTAATTATTACTACCAAGATGTTAAAAATGAGATTCTGTCTCCAGACTTGTATAATTTATTATGAGTTTAGTAACTCTTAAGTGCCATATTCTATTTGGCTGATAAATTAATTTTAATCTGAATTATCAGCAGTGTTGACAAAGGTATGCTTATAACCTCAGAGATTAAGAAATAGGTGGGCTCATTCTATTCTTGATCCTTCATTCAACATCTAGAATGCTTTTAATTTATAGCCTGGGAAGGATGCTTTACTTCCTTTGTTTACACTCCTTTATCATTTATAAAATAATTAAATAAATCCACCTTCTGTTATCTTATTTTTTATTCAATCAATCTATGTTTCGACTTTCCAGCAATCTTCTTCAGAGCTAATAAATATATATAAGTTTACATGAATATATATAAATAATAGTTCATCTAAATTTAAAATGATACAAATATAGTATAGACTTTGAGCATAAATATTTAGTATATATATATAATAAAATATCAAATCACCTACAAATGTTAAGAAATTTTCAGCTATGTCATCTGTGAAATAAATGAAATAAATATTTAGTGTTCACATATTAACACAGTACATTCTGAATGACCTGTTTTGAGATGCAAACTCTAGATGTTTATTTCATTTATTTCTCAGACATTGTAGCTGAAAATTTCATAATGTTTGTAGGTGATTTGATATTTGATTACTTATTTCAGATAGTGATATGCATTGGAAATATTTTCATATATGTCTGTTTTGTACTGTTTATATTGATTAGATAAATTATTTTATTTATATATTCATATATATGTTATATATAGAGCTCACAAAATAAGCTCTTAACAAACTTTGCAGAATATCCCCAACTCCAGACCGGTTTCTGCTACTGGCATCATTAAGAGCTTATTTTGCAAGCTCTATATATAACATTTGTCCATACAAGCTTATTAAATTAGGTCATGTGACATCTGACTTGATTTTTTTGTCATATATATATATATATTAGCTCTGAAGAAAACTGCTGGAAAGTCAAAACTTAGATTGATTGAATAAAAAATAAAATAAGCATTGTTATATTAATAAAAAATTGATTTATTTAATTGTTAAATAATTAATTACATGCAATATCTCTATTACAATTGTCATAGAATATACTAAAATTATAATTTAATTTCTGAATATAATTAAAAGTTTTAAAAATGTAAATTTATGATGTAGTATGACCCTAGTATCCACACTATATATATATACAAACCTTCATGTGGATAACAGAGTGATGTATAATACTACATCCTAACACAATATAAATTTTTAACATATCTATATTCAATAGATATTTGTATCATGTAAGATGAGCAAAAATAACTAACAATAAAATAATGCAGAATGAAAACAAACAACAATGAAGTATGAAATTGAAGAAGAGAATAAAAAGTATATGTAGATACTACATTCTGTATTTAAATCTAGGTAAAATTCTAATAGTTTTAGCGAGTACTGAAATAATTTTAGGACTTCACAATTAGGTAATACTAAGTATTAACTCATTTATAGAACAAATATTATTAAAATAATTCATAAGTAAGATTCCTAAAAAAATCATTTAAATAAATTTGTTAGATTGGCGTTAATATAACAAAAAATGGCCATTGTTTGCCAGTTCATTTAAATGATTCATTATGAATCTTATTTGTAATCTTAGTAATGACATTGGATTTGTGTGTTCTATGAATAGGTTTAAATCAAGGTGTATATATATATGAACAGATGTCCACTCGAATATAGTCTTAAAATCCTTCTTTGTTATTATTCTTGTGATACAAATTTATAACAACTTTATTGTAATGTGCAAAAAAAAATACAATACCTATGCATTGATAAACTCATAAATTTCATGATTTGCCTGTATAGGTAGCAGCATTAAAACAGGCAAAACTCTCTATATGTATTGCCACTCAGTGCAAACCAGAGTAATCAATGGATGCCAGAAGGCTTGCATTGAGTGGCAATATGTATAGAGAGTTTTGCCTGTTTTAATAACAGTTATAAGCAAGCATATGGTGATCATGTGATGTTTATGGGTAGCAGCAGAATGTGTCTTGTGATGTTTTGATTGTACCAATAGCATTTGCATTGTAAATAAATTTAGATTTTTTAGAATGGCTTTAACAATGTTCTTAATGATGGTAAAATCCTGTCATGTTATTTTTGGTAAAAAAAAATGCAATGTAGTATTTACAAGAAAAACAAAATAGTTATACAAATAAAACACCTGAAAAATAAACCGGTGGCCATAAATTTATTATTATTTATAGCATAGTTTAAAGCATTATCATTTTGCATTGTTGCAAAATGATGTGATCAGGAAAAATTAACGGTTAAAATAAATAGTATATGTTTATTTAAAATTAATGTTCTTAATCAAAACAAACAAAAAATATTAATATTCTTTTTATAAAATTAACATGGTTCTCATATTTATGCTACCGGATGACTTTATTGCTTGAGAATTCATAACAATTTTGAGAACCGGAAGTGCCAGAACTGGAATTAATCTGAGACCTATATGCTCCATAGTCTAATGCTATACCAATGAGCTAAAACATTTGTGGACCCTTAAAAGCTTTACTTAACTGTACTTAATAATAGATACATTACTATCTACAATCTAAGTTGTGTGTAAATTATTTACAAACAATAATAAAAATGTTAAACTATTAATATTTAGTAGATTAAATTGTAAGCTATTTATTTGTTAGACGATAATCAAATAATCCTAATATTCAGAAGTTCATACGAAGTTTGAGCATCGAAAGTGAGAAAACTTAAGTGTGATCCATGGGCTGTGAGTTTGAGAGTAAGTCACTCTAATATTCCACTTAATAGCTAGTTAAAATACATAAGTGAATAATTTATATTCAGCCCAAACTCCTGTATGCTTTAGATGGTAGAATGTCAGATTCAGAAGTGCAATCGATTCCAACGCTGTCACTTTCTGGCTCTCAAAATTTTCATGAACTCTCGAGAAATAAAATCATTCAAATTTTTTTCTAGTCTAATTGAAGTATTAATAAGTAGTTAATCCTTTTGCAAGAGGGAGCAAGTAGGCTATTTAAAAATGGGTGAGTTTAATAAATTTACTTGGTACGATAAAATAAATGAACAAACGATGGCTTTATTGCTCGGGTATTCATAAGAAGTTTGAGTGCTGGAATTTGAATTGGTCAGAGGGTCTTGCATTCCATAATCTAAAATTCCACCATTGTTCTACTAAAACATACAGGAGAAAATAAATAATTAAACATTTTTTTTAAAAAACAAAAAGTTCATGGCTTATTTGTTGCTCGGGAGTTCATAAGAAATTTGAACACCAGAACTGCGAGTGCCAGAATCAATTCTGGGACCTCTCAATCCCAAATGGGGTGGTCTATCAACTGTGCCAAATCATGCAGGACTAAAAAATGCTAATGTTTTGATTGCTCAATGGTTCATAAGAAGTTCCAGTATTACAACTATGAACATAATCGATGCTGAGTCTTCCTGATCCCCCAAGTCAGACACTTTTCCAAGAGTGCCTAGCAGCACTGGGCATTAAAAAACTTTGATGAAAAGGAATGAGGACCAAAATTTAGCATTTTAAAGTTAGAGGATGAGGAGGCATTTGAAACTTTTGCATTCGGACCCAATTGTTCATATCTATGCCACAATAACACCTAAAATTACCAACCACCTATCGAAATCAATTATTATAAAATATATTAACTGAAACACACAGGCTTATTATATACCTGTGTCTATATATATAATATATAGGGTATATGAGCACAGACTTTCACATGACCCACCACTCTCCACACTATCTCTCATAACACTGATACACTTGAACACATATATGCTGAAAAGATAAATAATCACCAATATATGTATTTCATGCTAAACCAGCAATCATCAGTTGGTACAGATTACCATCTCTACACATATATGCTATAAGTGCTTAAGTGCTCAGATATATATTAAGATAGCCAAACCTCATACTTTAATGGACAGGCTTCAATCTACTCCACGCTCCAACTCTTCAACCGTCCATCCAATTGAAAATCTGGTGATGGAATGCTCAAAGTGTGGAGTAGATTGAAGCCTGTCCATTAAAGTATGAGGATTGGTTATCTTAATATATATTTTAAGCACTTACAGCATATATGTGTAGAGATGCTAATCTGGACCAACTGATGATTGCTGTTTTAGATGAAATACGTATATTGATGATTATTTATTTTTTCAACATATATATGTTCAAGTGTATCAATGTTATGAAATAGTGTGGAGAGTAGTGGGTCGTGTGAAAGTCTGTGCTCATATACCCTATATATTATATAAAATATATTGTAGGTTAAAGTGAAATAATATCTAAAGTTATATCAATCATGCCTATATAAACATATTGATGATAAAGATGAAATTATACAAGTATATAGCCAATTACATTTTATTAAAATGTCTAAAGCTTATTTTAATTTATAAAATATTTGTTCTTTGCTTCTGTTTTTTCTTTAAAGCAAAAAAACAAAAAACTATATTTAATCAAATCCCCTGCCCTTCAAAAGGTAAATTAACAGTAAAATTCAATATATCTCCAGGAAGAATGAAAGTGAATTTGGCCATTAAATTTTACCAACTGATTTCAAATTAACAGGATGCAATTAAAAAGCTTTCACTTAACAAATTACTGGAAATGCGAAAATAATTTAAAACAAAAAAGGAGGTGCCTATATAAATGCAATATAAGCAATTACTTTTTAAATAACTTCATTTTTTACTCACCAAATGATTATAAATATATGTATGTGTACGCGCGCGTGTAATTTATAATGTTAGACGGGCAGATTCCGGAGCTGAAGGCCGTGATTCGCAGACCAGAAATGTTACAGTTCATTATCATTTTTAACCATTACTGATCCACTGCCAGATGCAGGTCTCTCCAAAAGAAATCCATTTCTCTGATCTCTAGTATCTCTTCTCCACATCACCCCAGGTGTATATATAAATATTATTTTTTACTTAGCACAATCATCAATTAAGTATAGGTTTTAATACCAGGATCTTACTAAAGATTTGAGCTTAGTTTTTCTGTAATCGTACTCACCTTTAGTCTTTTGCCAGAATGGGTACAAAGCCACATCACATGACCAACAAAACATCACATGATTCAAGTACACAAAGTTCCTTACTGATAAAAGCTATATGTTAGAAACTGATCTGAGGATATTTGGATTGGATAGCACTGGCATCTAGTAATTCATATTGGATGGCACAAGAGTAACTAGAATAGAAGAATTTGCTACTGAAAAGCAATATGTACACTGAGATCGTGTGGTGTTTCGCTAGTCATATGATAAAACAATTACGTTCATCTTTGATTTTTAATTGTTTTAGATACTCAGATGCAGACAAAACGGAAGCTTCTAATTGGTGTGTGTGTGTGTGTTAGCATGTTGGCATGTCATAAAATATGTGAAACATACTTTTTGACATTTATAAGTAAAGCAAATGCTGTTTGCAAAAGGAAAGATAAATAAAACAAAAACAGTCAGCTATCCAATATAATCAATCACATTGTATTGATTTGTTTAATACTTATTAAATAAAAATGATTTTATTTATTGTCCAAATTATATATATGTACATTTAACTGTGAACATGTTCAAGCTAATTTTAAGAACAATCACTATTCAATTGCAGTAAATAGAAAGTTGAAAAGATCTAGTGAATTTCAGGTGTTTAGGAAGAACCAGGTCTTTAAAGCTCTAGAGGGTTGCAAGTGTTTACCACTCCAGCTAATTAATAATATATGTATAAAGTGAGGAGAGATTTAACTGGTGAGTTTCAATGAGATTATGAAATGCAAATAAGAAACACTGTCAGTTAATTTGATAATAATTGAAAATGATGATGATGAATCTTCAGTTCAATGAAGGAGTTTTTAATAGAGCATCTATATAGAGTGACATGATTTGAAGCCTATCTCAGGTAGTGACACTGTACAACAGTGAATCTGTTCTATTTCATAAACTTTTATATATTTTTAGCTAATAGTTTACAATTCTCTCTAAACATGAACATGCATAGCCAAGCTTTGTTAGCCGAGAGGTCATCGCAACCACCTTGCAAGAAAGTAGTTGGTTGCAGACGGTTGTGGTTCGCGTCCCGGCCGATGCTGTGTCATATGAAAAAAAAACATGAATGTGCATTGTAAAAGTTAATATTCCTTTCTAGCTTAAATTTGCCCATATCTCTTCCCAAATAGTAGTTTCTACATCAAGTGTTGTTAGCCAAGAGGTCAGCACAGCCGCCTTGCAAGAAAGCAGTTGGTTGCAGACGGTTGTTGCAGGTTCGCTTCCCAGCTGAGGCTATGACATATAAAAAAAAATAGTAGTTTCTATTAACTAACTTGTAATTAGATATCAAACATCTTTACCATATGCCTTGCTGGTTTGGTGCAGTCATACAGTATAAGATTCTGATGCATAAAGTTTTTGGATCGATTTCAGTTCTGACTCTCATGGTGCTCAAATTCTTATGATCACTCAAACAATAAAACCATTTGATTTTTTTTTATTTAAAAGTGAACAATAATAAATATACATAATCCATTTATAAACTTATTGATTAAAATAATTTTAATGAATATTTTCTTATTAATGATTGCTGCTAGCAATTATAAATTGGCGAATTATTCTTCATTATATGGCTCATGTTAATGGCTCCAAGCCATTTACCTAAAATAATTGCAAGATTAATCAATATTTTATTAGTCTAATCTCTACATACCTTTCCAAAAACATTTAGAAATCTATATAGTTTAATCTAGTTCAAGCCACCACTGCTCATTACAAAGCTACTCTTACCAAAGCCACTTACCATAAAAAAAAAATCCAGATTACACCATTTCACAATCATTGAATCGTTGCCACTTTCAAACATTATTGATTCGCTTTAGAATGAAAAAAATTATTGATCCACTTTAGAATGAAAATCACCCCAAGATAAATCCAGTTTCTTCAATCCATAGTTTTTCTTATGCACAGCACACCAACAAACTTTCTTATTAAATCCATTCATCTCACATGTGATCTCTTTCTACGTCTCTCACAATCTCTTGGAACCCACTTTAAGACTCCAACTGTCGATCTATTATCACCTCTTCTAGCAATGTGTCCAGGTCAGCTTTATTTCAGCCACTTAATTCTTTCAATGATATTTGTTTGTTCTCTCATATAAATATATTATGCTTTCAATCACTTATTTCCAACATCTCTCTCTCTCTCTCTCTCTAAACTTCGCTGAGTGTCTATAATATCTGTATTGTTCTTCTGTTAACTCAGTCTCAGACTAAAACAGGCAAAACTCTCTATACGTATTGCCACTCAGTACAAGTCCGAGTAATCAATGGACGCAAGAATGCTGAGTGGCAATACGTATAGAGAGTTTTGCCTGTTTTAATAACTGTTAAGAGCAAGCATATGAAATGGTGATCATGTGATGTTTAAGTCTCAGATCTAAGAAATAGCTGATACATCTATTAAACACCTTCATTTTCATGTAAATAAATATATTTATTTAGTGTTATTTCTACCAAAAGCATTCCCCACAAGTTTGTAATAAATGTTCTAAACTTGTATGCTTTTGTTATCATTTCAGATGCCACAACCCACGTGTCGGTGTTTAATAATTTAGTATTCAGAGACGGCTGTTTTCGTTTCATTGTCTTAAAAAAAATAACAATGTTATTGTATCTATATATTAAATTTGATATTTTATCAATATGTGAAAATAAAAAACTTTTGGCTGAGTTTCAAATGCATTTAAAATTTTATATAATATGTAAAATAAAGTTTTTAATAAATGAAAAAATCAATTTGTGAATATTACGTAAGTACACGTTTTTCTTAGGCATTGGATAAATTTTACGTTAAAAAAAATAAAATTATTTAATTTATGTGATGTAAATAGATAAAATTAAGTTATACAGCACAATAAATGTATGTCATGAGTTTCTCATTTTTAACACTGTTTATATATATATAAAAAAATGATATGTGGTTTTATTGCTCAGGTGTTCATAAAAAGTTTCGAGCAGACAGAATCGGTCCTGCGACTTCACAATTCCAAGTCAGACTTTCACCTACGTCAAACAGCGCAGGCATTGGCTATCTCTTTATCCCAATTCTTTCATTATTTTTTTTCCAAGTGTGTGGTTTAGAGCAATAGTGACTGAATAAATTGTCTGGCATTAAATGACCTGTTATGCTCTGTGTGGTTTAGTACAGTGTCTTGGATTTATTCCAGTAGGTACTTCCAATATTCAAATTCTTATGACCTCTCAAATAATAAAGCCATTCGATTATTTATTTTTACTTTATGACCATTATGCCTATTCTATTACATTTGTGGCACAAATATTCCTTGACGACAAGCGTTGGTGGCGGCTGCCTTACAAGCAGTTGTCCAGGGGTTCGCTTCCCGACCAACGCTTTGACACATAAAAAAAAAAAAAATTCCATGATAATTGAAGTAAATTATCATGTGATTATTTATTATCTTAACCTATTTCTTCTCTATTCACTCTTCTGCCTTATTTTCATCTGCTAAAAGGCTCTTTCAAAAAAAAAAAAGTGCTCTATTCTATTTCTCTCTATACAATTCCTACATCAAATTTTATATTTTTTTAAACAAATGCAAATTATATGTTTAAAATTTTAATCTAAATATACAATTTTCTGTCTCATTAAATCCCTAAACATCACATGATCACCATTCTTTATGCTTACACAAGCTGTTTACACAGAGGCTAAACTCTCCATAGAATAGCGCCACTCAATGGAAACCAGAGTAATCAATGGATGCTAGAAGATTTTTAGCCACAAAGTAGAAATTAGTCTGGGGATATTGAATTAGTAGGCACTAGATGGGGATTTTTTTTTGCATAAGCCTTCTTGCATCCATTGATTACTCTAGCTTGCACTGAGTTACACTACTGCATGGAGAGTTTAGTCTCTGTGTTTTCTATCCCATCATGTTAGTTTTATTCCATTTGCAAAAAAAAATGCATACTTAACATTTAGAAATAATTTTGCAAACTTTCCAGTCAATTTCTCCAATATATACTGTTGTTTTTTCAGTACTTTATCTAAATAATTAAAAATCTTATATTTGTAATTATATACCAGACTGTTTCTGTATCTAGTTGAACTGTTATAAGTTTTGGACTATCACATGATCACTATTTCTTATGATTACACAACCTGTTAAAACTGCAGCAACTCTCTCTATACAATAACACCCCCTAGTATAAGCCATAGTAATGTATACACCCTAGAAGGTGTGTGCACCAAAATACCTATCTACTGCCTACTCATCCAATAACCCCAGAATAGTTTCTAGCTTGGACCTTAATTAGTACATAGCCTTAGATTGGAGAGCATTACACTAGATCTTTTGGATCTAATGGGAACCCTCCAACAGCCATTTTTTCCCTTTTTATAAATTTTGGTGCCCAAACCTTTTAGTATTAATTAATGATTAAGTCTTGCTCTAGAAGGCACTAATGTGTGAAAAGAATTTGCACTTTTTTAACAGATTGTGTAAGCATAAGTAAATGGTGATCATGTGATGTTTTAATGGTATAATACCAATCCTGGCCAAGAGATGGTAGTGATTACAGTTATTAAAAAACCAAAGACACCAAAATATATAAATAAACTGGGTTCAGATCTGTATGGAATACAAGTGAATTAGTTTGGATTGAAAATATTATTGTGTTTTCATTTTGGGATCATATCTTAAAGTTAATGCAAGGTAAAAGGTCACTGTGGGAGGGTTAGATTCAGAGATCTAGATCCAGTGATCTCAGATACAAGGCATTAAGTTAGAAACTAGTCTGTTGATATTGGAAGAGTAGATACAAGATAGGGATTTTGCTGAACTTGCATCTATTTATTGCACTAGTATGCTACTAAATGTTTTAGAGAAAATTAATAAAAAGTAATATTGCTTATTATTCAGGAGTCCATGACAGAATAGAGCATCACCCATATTCCTTAAGCTTTAGAGTTCAGCATTCTATGACTGCACAAAACCTCATAGGATATTGTTAGCATTAAGGTACATGCTTGTACAGAAACCAATATTCCAAACATTATTCCCCCTCTCTTCTTCAAATATAGCTGGCCATACCATTGATAGCATAGCATGGAGAATAAATTGATAACCTTTAAATTTGTGAATAGTGAAATTAAAATGACATTTGAACTAATCAGATTATTTTGCCAAAAACAATAGTCAGATAAAATTTTATAAACATATTAAAAAACTTTCTTACTACGACACATTTTTTTTGAAAATATATAAATAAAGACACAACAAAAGACAAATGACCTCCAGGATGCATATCATGCTGAACAAGCATTCATCAATTGGTCCAGGTTACCATCTCTCATATATAACATTATCATATGTATGATATTTCTCAATAATAAATTGTCACATTTTGATTTACAAATGTCAAACTTACTCCACCCATAACTTTAATACTGTCTATTCTAGATAAATATAGTAATGATTATCATTAATCATCCATTAAACTAGGGATTATCTCTAGCCCAGATTATAAACTTTAAACCTTTGGTTATTATAAACAAAATTACACATGTGAAAAAGAAAGGTATGAATAACTCCATGTGGGACAGTGAATAATTAAAAAATCAGATATATCATTCTTTAATAAGGGTTTAAAGTTTATATCTGGGCTAGAGATAATCTTTAGATTAATGGATTAGTGATAATTAGTTGTGGGTCAAGCAAGTTTGCCACTTGTAAATCAAAATGTACAATTCTATATATTTATTTGTGAACGGCATCCTAATTTCTCCACTTTTTCCTTTTTTTAAAGAACAGAACAATGAGTGACTTTCAAATATTATGAATTGTGTCACACTAGATTGGACACTGCTCATTAATCTTGCTATTAATACCAAAAAAAAATACATGGTCTGTTTTATATATTACAATTTCTATTTATTACTGACATTGAATGAATAGTTCAGTTACTTTAATTATATTCTTATTTTTCTCCTTTTACTTTCTTTGCATTTCTTCATATATTCATATATATATATATTGCTTACAATAACTTTCCTCATGTACAGTTTAATGCAAATTTTTTTTTTAATGATTCCTTTATTTTCCTGACAGTTTCGACTGTCCTAAGTCTTCATCAGAGTGATCTTAATCTCCCGCTGAAGACTGCAGGACAGTCGAACCACAGTCGAAACTGTCAGGAACATAAAGGAATCATTTTAAAACACTTTACATTGAAGTGTATATGAGGGAAGTTATTGTAAGTAATATATTGATTTAATCATCATTTAAATTAAGTATTCCTCAATCTAAAGGTTAATAGGTCAAAACCTATGCTAACTATCATTGGTCAGATAGCAACACCTGAAAAGTGAAGAGAAATACCATTTGAACATAATGTTCTGTACTAAACAGTTTATTATTACTAATGATGAATGTACTTATTAAAATATGAATAAAATTTCTATATATGAATGTTCAACACTAATATCAGATGATGGAAATAATCTGACATTACTGCAAACTTTCAGTCAATCTTATGATAATTAGTTATATCAATATGGTACATCCTTTTAACTAAATAAATTCAGCATATCACATATATTTCATAAATAGAAATGTAAGCATGCACACACACATATCACCATCATTATCAGTTTCTAAAGGCACTGTTATCATTGCAGTCTTACCATTCTGCCCTTCTTTTCATGTTTATGTATAAACTACATTCACCTTTACTAATCACATTTTTTAACATAAAAATATCACTGGGTTATGCTACAACTTTTTCTCATAACTTTATTCTCCAAGTCATGTTGAGGTAAAACATCCTGTGTCAAAATGTATTATAGGAGTTTTACCTCCTTCAATGGCATCATATTCAACCATTTCCTTTCCAAACAATTTTTTTTCAATATTTGATCAGTAGTCTTTTCCCCCAAACAACCAAGCCTAATCAAACTTCAAGATCACATTTCCACACATTCTTATCAGTCTCCTTGAGACCTAGTCTCATTACCATACATCAGTATATTCCAAACAAACACCAAAATTGACACAAACTGTTCCTACTTCTACCTTATAACAATTCAATTTGTAATATTTAAATGCAAGTACAGTATATATATTTTCAACTAAATGTAATTAAAGGGGATTTGAATCCAGACTTGCAAGCTCCCTTCAGCTATCCACTCCATCTTATATAACCAATAAGCATGACCACATACATGTGGTCAAAAACAATGATCAATTTAATTGAAAACAAAACAATGCTGAAAAACGTGACTTTGGATAAGTACAAAGTAATAAAAGTAAACACCTAAAAAATAAAATCAGAAATAAATTGATAGTGAAAGCAGTAAAGTATATAATAAGTAGACAAAAATACAAATGGCCAATTGTATAAAAACTTCTGACTTATTAGTTATTTATGTCTTTTCCATTTCAGATACTCAAAAAACTGAATATAATAAACAATGAGTTTACTTCCACAATGAAATAGGTATTAGTTAATTAAAATATCATCTTCAATCATCTGTAAAGTTGTATGAAATAGTTGTTCTAATTGTTTACAGAAGATGAGGTGTATGTATTTAGTTTATGAACTTTTTTTGATATATTAGATGACATTAAATGTAATACTCAATGATATTTTGGAAAAGTTAATTGTTTCCCAGAAAATGAGGTAAATGTATCCAATTTATGAACTAAATGTAATGCTTAATAATATTTTGGCAAATATATTAATGACATTTATAGAAGTTGTAGTATCATCATTTTTCACATTAAACTATATAACCATATTGAAAAAGATCACAATTATGACTATCAAAGATGATTATTCCAAAGAAATGTGACAAGTTAGAAACATAACTTTCTATGTTAAAATGGTTTAAAATCAATTACACAGTGGCCATACAGATAAAACTTTATTTCAACAATGAATGTGATATATAAGATAGTCTTGACATAAAAAACAACTGACATTATTCAACATCAATCAATGTTTGAACAGTACTGAGTAAAACTGTAAATCCCATCACACAAGATTGAAAAATAGGCCAATTTATAAAATATTCAATAAACTTGTGCCAAGTAAAGAGATTTGGTAAATATAAAGAAATCAACATTCTACAGATTAAATGTGGCAATGGGATCTATTTAGAGTTCCTCTTCAACAACAATGGGCATTTTCTCACAGGAATTTTATACCCATTCATTGTCAATATCTAGTAAGATTATTGTGACCCAGGTAAAAAAATGCTGTTTCTCTCTCCAAGCTTCCTGCCATGATATCTCTAAACCAATATACGATTTAGTTTAGCTAATTGCCACAATAATTTTAAGGCACTGCCATACCTGAATCATGAGTTAAAGCATAAAAGTGAACAGTGTGTTTTGCATCTTTGTAAATCATATCCACAACTCTCCCTGGCATTATGAAATCTTGCAAACCACTTGTAAACATTTGTGATATTTTCATTGTCATACACAGTATGAACACTTCAAATGCCTCAATAGCAGTTTTACCTAATTTAAAACAAAATTTAATGCTAAGGTGTTGTTCCAGGGGTTAAGATATGCAACACACTGCCCCATTCATGTAATAATTCATAATCCAGTTAGCCTTATGATTTAAAATTTTTTGTGGTAAATAGATAAAATTACGTTGCTATGTAACACCATTATTGATTCAGAGATGGCACTGCAGTCAGCTCAGAAAGAGAATCAATCACCTTTTCATAAAGATACACTGTGTATATTCAATCATTTCAGAAAATAATAATCATGGCTAATCTTGCAATAATAAAACTAACTGCTTATGTATAATTTCCTATGCACTCACATAGAATATGCTAAATTTGCCTGAAGGTATGTGATGGTAATATATTAGATGCGATAATATGTTGGACTATTTCCATCATCTATCATTAAATGTTGAATGTATAGAAAATTGTAAACTTCATTTAAACTTTTCAAATACAAATAGCTTAGTTTGATTAGAGTACTGCCTTAATTTCAATATTTGTGAATCTAGAGGTGCAAGTTCAACTTCTATGCTAATATTGTCTCTAGTTATGCCAGAAACACCCAAAGACAAGTGGAGAATAATGCCATTCAAAACACTGGGTAATCTACTAACATGAATTGTCTATTTGTGTGCTATCGCTAACAGAATCGTTTATATTTGAAAAGTTTAAATAAAGTTTAAAATTTTCTAGACATTCAACATTTAATGATAGATGATGGAAATAGCCCAATATATTATCACATTTAATATGCTAAATTATTTCACTGCTGTACTATTCACAAATTACTCCACAATGGCTGCAATGACATTTTGAGTCTGACATGGAGATTTACTTGGCACTCTTTTGCAATGATTCTTAAATTCCGAAGACAGTATTGACCTGAAATGAAAAGGGTTAGTTAAGTTCTTAGAACATAATATGTGTTCTACTTTTTTCAGTAATATGATTTTAAAAGGATGACCCCATAAAGTAATAATCATATACTCATGTTTTTCTATATAGCCGTGCATCTTTTATTGAAGTTGTAATTTCTGCAAACGTGTGTCCTTTTTTTTTGCCTTTATTCCACCAGGTGATTTTTAAAACTATTTTATTCCTATAGAAATCCCTGATATTTAGAGAAAGATTTGGTTATTACTTAGCCCTATCCAATACCTTTGAATTAAGATGGGATATTATGTATGTGTAATTACAATGTACTCCTCTAGATAGCATTTGACAGATTAATCTAGTTGGTTACAGCATCACCTTAAATTCAGTATTTATGAATCTAAAGATGCCAGAGTCTCATTTCTATGCTAGTATTGTCACTGGTCAGACCGGAAACAACTGAAGAAGAGTATAATACCATTCGAAACATAGTGTATATAAACGTATGTGCTATTACTTACAATTGCAAGTATTTGAAACTTTAAATAAAGTTTGAATTTTTCGAAAGATATTTGATAATTAATCTTTGATGATGGATATAATCCAACATATAATTATAAGTAAAATGTTATTATAACAAACTTACAGACAAACGTCTTAGCTTTATTAAAATTTCTCATAATAATTAAAAAGATAATTATATGATCTTGTTATAAAAGGCTTTCAAAGACACTATATTCTTTTTTATCAAAAATTGATAAATGTTGATATACGCTTTAGTAGCAAAGAAGTCTAAGAATGACGGTAATTAAATAACTCTTTAGTCAGTACAGCAAATATTAAACCTGTAGATCACTTGGTAATTATAAATCATTTTTATCAGGTGAATAATTTTTCACACAAAATTAAACCGTAGATTCACCAGCAATCAAATTATCAATAAAAGAAATGACTTTAATAGGTTTTTTTTCTTTTCATTTAAAGAATATATTTTTATATATCAATAAATTAACAAAAAAAATATTCTATTGTATAAAAATATACTTTTATAATAAACACCGTTTTTTTTACAAAATCATCTAATTTATCTTAAAATGAACTCTGAAAAACCTCTTAATATATCTATATTACATTTTGTAATGTTTCATCAACCTTAACCCCTAAATATGTGCTAACCCTAGCCATGCCATTTGATACAAGTATGAAGATGTTTAAAACCAACAAATTTAAAATATAACTTGCTTTGACTTTTCCTAATTTGCAAAATGTAGATCATGAAGTAAATGATCAAGTGTTGGTAGCCGAGAGGTCAGCGCAGCGGCCTTACAAGCAACCAGTTGCTTGCAGACAGTTGTCACAGGTTCGCCTCTCGGTGGATGCGTTGACATATGGAAAACAAAACTAATATATTTACTAGATTAGAAATCTATACTGTTATTTATTTATTACCAATGTCCAGACAGTACTTAGTTTAATTTCATGAAAATGTTTTTATAAAGATGGTTCTTCCTCTAATAAATATTAAAAAAGTATATTTCCTAAAGCTGAGTAAAAAAACATAACTATCTGTAAGGCTAAAACAATTAAAAATACTGCACAGAAATACCTAATCATTTTATAATTTATTGCGTTCACATTTTTGATATCATTCACTTTAAATAAATACTTTAGTCAAGTGTTGTTAGCTGAGAGGTCAGCGCAGTTGCCTTGCAACACGCAGTTGCTTGCACACAGTTGTTGCAGATTCGCCTCCCGGCAATAAATACTTTAGTCAAGTGTTGTTAGCTGAGTGGTTAGCGCAGTTGCCTTGCAACAAGCAGTTGCTTGCACACAGTTGTTGCAGATTCGCCTCCCAACCGATACTATGACATATGGAAAAAAATACTTTAATGATTACTGTTAATGACTGATTAGGCTAGAAATGATATTACTTTTAGTTCCAATGTGAACTTTACACTCGAGTCATACATATATCTTTTTTTAAGTTAGACATATATGATATCATGTGATATATTTATATCGCATTTCACTAAAATTCTTGAGGCATATGAACTAAAGATGGTACTTATGTATTAGATGTGTTACTCATATTTGCGTTGGCAGAATGTCGTACCTTTCCCCAGTGTGGGGAGAGGATTTGCAATGGCAGAATGGCATAGTTATGACTTTTTAATATAGCATTCTGTTGTTGCAAACATCCATGCTTTCCATTGGAGAAAGGTCCGGCATTCTGCCATCACAAACATGAGTAGCAGGTCTAATACGAAAGTACCCTAAACACATCTGAAAAAGATAAATAGCTTTCTATAATGGAAGCATATTTTCAACAGAAATTCATCAGCCTAAAAATCAAGAAGATAAACTATACTAAGGTCATATGCTATATTCAGGGTAGAAAGGTAGCAGATAATGGGCTGATCCTCAAGTATAAGGAATAACTGTAAAATCTAATAATCAGTGATTAAATAGATAGACTCATGAAAGTTGATGTATAATTTTTAATATTAGTCATTTCCATCTCCATCCTTGCTCTTTATGCCCAGTCATTATAAATCTCTAGTTCCACTCATATTTATTTTTTGTACAAAAATATACAAAATATGACAGTAATCACTAAATTATCCAGATAACACAATATGATAAAAGAAAAACTACTCCCTAACTAAATCACAAAGATACTGAACTGGAATCAGATACATGTATAACTGTTTAAGTAGGTTGATTTTGCTTCAAAACCTTAGGCTAATCTGGACTTTAGATTGTGATTTCAAATAGAAAATGAAGTTCAAGGTGCTTGTAGGGTGCTTAATTTCATTGGTTCCAATTTTAAATATTGGACTCTTTTTGACAAAATACAATCTAGAAAACATTATTAGGATGGGTATTTAAATGCAATAAGATGTTTGATAATCATCAATTACTTGATATAACCATAAATGCTGCTACATCAAGGACTGCTCTTCTTTTATATGCATTATTTCATAACTGGATGAGTAGGCACTAATAACGGATTTTGATGCATTAATCTTCTACCATCCATTGATTAGTATGGCTGGCACTAGATGGCCCTATTACATGGAAAAAGTTGCAACTGTGTTAACTATATGCTAGCCCCAAAATTTGTAATAAACAAAAAAAAAATGTAAATAAGCAAAAAGTAAACAATATAATTAAAAAATTTTAATCAATTTTACGATATGATAGTAGCCATTTTATTTTCTTGGAGTCTTGTATGTGGTTCCATTTATGAATGTTACTTCAACTTGCCTTGAAAGCATGGACATTTAATTTTTACTCTATTATCCTTTCCTAATTTGATTATACAATATTCTGCATAATTCCATTGTTACTAATTTTCTTCTTTTCTGAGTGAATGTAATATCTGGTAAAATGAAAATACACATAGAAAAAGTAGTTTTTAAATAATATTTATCTTTATTACTGCCTAGCATGCTTTCAATATATTTTTACTATATCATATTCATAGCATATAGTGGAGGAACCATCCACCCTAGATCAATAACTCAAATATCACATAAATATGCAAGATTGATGAGTTTCTACACAGAAATCATATACTATGCAAGTCTGAATACAATAATATTGAACAGTACACAAATAATCTCCAAAGTATGAGATATAATCACATTAAAATCATAAACACTATAAGGAGATTCTATAATAAAAAAAAAAATCCTCACCCCAACCAACAAGAGGAACATAAAAACTGGATAAACCTACATTGTGTTCCAAAGATTGTACATAAATTAAAAAGTATACGTAAAAATAAATTTAATGTAAGCTTTCAAGCCATTCTTCACTTAACCAATTAATAAATAACTCCAAAGACCATATACCAAATGAATTGGCACATCAAGTAATCTATAGAATTAAATGTAGTCAATCAATTTGCAAAGCTGCATATTACAGGAAATTGAGAGACAGTTTATCAACAAGACCTATCTAACACAGATATTTATACAATAGAGCTCTCAGAGACAAAGAACACACACAGATATTTATACAATAGAGCTCTCAGAGACAAAGAACACACACAGATATTTTCAAATAAAATCTAATTGCTATCACAGTTTTATTTGTTTAAAATAAATATTAAATAATCTCAAATATATAAATAAATGACTGAAAATTATAATTTTTATTTTCAAATTATTAATAGAGAACATGTCCTCGGAATTATCTTTATGCCAAATAATCTATCAATCGGCTTTTGTCCATTTGTTTTGAGATTCAAATAAGGCATTTGTCTTGTTTTATTTAAATTTTGTAGATCTCTATGATAGTGACAACTTAAACCACAAACATTGCATGATGTCTGGGGATGGTACTAGATAGGGATTTTATGCACAAAACTCCCTGAATCCAATGATTACTCTAGCTTGCACTGAGTGGTGCTACTGTATGTAGAGTTTTGCCTCTGTGTACAGGAAAAGCCTATGTATGGTAAAATAGTGAAGGAAAGCCAATGATAACATTGCATTTGTAATGCCACAAAGTACTTTACAATAAATGATTTTGTAGTGACTAAGTCAGAATACATTAATGTAAGAAAAGGTAATCAAATGGTTTTATTATTTAGAATTTCAAAAACTGACTGAGCTGCCATCTATGGAATTTGAGCTCCATGGTCTGTTATTCTATTATTGCACCAAACTACATAGAGTAGAGAGTAGTCTAATGGTTTATTGCTCAGGAATTTGTAAAAAGTTCTAGAATCATGACAGATCTGAGCCATAATCCATGAACCCTGAGGTCCATAGCCTGCTACACTACCAAAACACCAAACTCTGCCAAAATTTTATATTGGGGGCACAAATAGATACATTTCATCTACCACTGGGTTAAATCCTCAATTCAGTTAATATTTCATAAGCAGTTACCGAAATGGATTTGGGAACAAAATGCTACCGAATGTAAACTTTAATAACTAATAGACACCAGTTGATATGGCAATCCCTATCCAGTGTTGTCCTAAACAGTACCCTTAGGAAAATTTCAAAACTGATGACTTTCATCAGTGATAAACTCTGGATCTTGGAACAGTGCATCTAAATCTTTAGGATCTAACACACCTTCCTTCTAGCAGTTAACAACTGCAGTCACCACTACTTTGTGGCTAGAAAACCATTAAAATATCATATAATTCTATCCCATGACTACAGCTAACCCATTACAGTTTAAGCAATATACTCTTTTGCTTTTAACACAACTATGCCACCTATTGTAAAATTTAGCAACTAATAGTAGCACTGGATGGGGATTTATTAAGAATTATCAACTCGCATCTATTAGTTATTTTTTAAATTAAAAAAATTACAATTTGATCTACAAATGTGAAACTTTCTCCCCTCATATCTTTAACACCATCCACTGCATGTAAATAAATCAGCCAATATATTCTTTGTCTTATTAGATGTGATTGTAGTGAATCTATTATTGAAAAGATATATATACATTCACTGAATTAGGCATGCATGCATAAAAAGTGAACAGAAACAATTTCTTAGAATTTCATTTTAGATGTTCTTTCATTAGAAGAATTCGATTGAAGGCAGGTTACAATGGACAACTGCAATCATTCACTCAAGCTGTTGAAAGTATCAATTTAAAAAGGGTTCAGAAATTAAGACATTATTGCAATTAAATAAACAAACTGAAAAATCACTGTGTGATGCATGATGGAAATGTACATGTGTGTCAAACTGATTTAATTGTTATGCATGATGGAAATACACTTGAGTTTTAGAATTTGTGTGTCATGCATTTATAGGAATATAATTGTGTTTCTGACCAATCGTGTGTTGTGAATAATGGAAATGTACTTGTAACTTGTGTGTCAAGCATGATGGAACTGTACTTGTGTTTCAGACTGATGCATGATAGTAACATGCTTGTTTCAAACTGATATGTGTGTCATATATGAAGGAAATGTAATTGTGTTTCAGATTGATTTGTATGTGGTGCATGATGGGAAATGTACTTTTGTTTCAGTCTGATTTGTGTTTTATGCATGACTGCATAATGGAAATGTACTTTTGTTTCAAACTGATTTACATGTCATGCATGATGGAAATGTAATTGCGTTCCAGACTGATTAGTGTGGGGCTATATGTTTCAGAATGATTTACATGTGATGCTTAATGGAAATGTACTTTTGTTTGTCCGATTTGCATTTTATGCATGATTTCATAATAGTAATGTACTTTTGTTTCAAACTGATTTACATGTCATGCATGATGGAAATGTAATTGTATTCCAGACTGATTAGTGTGGGACTATATGTTTCAGAATGATTTACATGTGATGCTTAATGGGTATGTACTTGTGTTTCAGATTAATTTGTTTTTATGGTGCATGATGGAAATGTACTTGTGTTTTAGGCTGATTTGTGTGCCATGCATGATAGGAATGTAATTATCTTTCAGATTGATTTATATAGTATTTATAGCTTTAACTTTGATATTTGCCTTTCTATATTTTTTTTCTACCTGAGTTTATGTATGTATTTTAATGATAATGATGATGATAGTGATGGTTTATAATAGCTTTAGCAAAGGAAAGCAACTGGGCAATATCCTTGCTTAATGTTAGATCTCCTTCATAAAGAAAGCATGCTGTAAAATGAAGACATTATTTAGATAAAATCAGCCTGTAAATAATATATAGTATTCTTCGAAGCAAAACGAAAAAAGAGTGAGCATTACCCAAATACTGGTTAGTGAGCATTTTAGCACTTTTTCTTTCCTGTTTTATGGCATAGCTAAATACCCATTTGTCCAGCAATAACTTGAAGGCTGAGATGCCTTAAAGAAGATTATAAAACTACTTAAGATTTTAACAAAATTATGAAATTTTACCCATTATGGGTTTCAACCTAATCATAGACATGGCAGGAGGATTTGATAACAACTAATTAAACAGATATTACTGTTGAGTTATATAAATTATTCCAAAATAACAGAACAAAACTTTCTTTTAAAGCTACCAGAAGTTTTAATAAAACCATTATTATAGCTTAAAGCATTTATTATTCCAAAATCTGATTTCAGCCTGGGCTTTTGTTGTTATCATAAATTTATAAATATAAAAGAAAAATACTGGAAGTTATCTGATATTTCATTTATTAGATGGGGGAGTGATGCTTTATTCCAAATGTAACATTTGAAAATAGGATAAATTTTAAAGCACAGCTACGTCACACACTTATTTGCTATTTTGTATATAGAGAAAAGGGGAGGTGCTGTGAAAAGAGTTTGCTGTTAACCGAGAGCTTTCAATCCCTTTTTAGATCTAAGGAATCGAAGATGATAAATTCCTAATCTGTATAGTCTCATCTTACAACTGTTATAGCTAAGTAATTAACCATATGGTTAACGAACATGGATCAGTTGCTTGCCAACATGCACCAGCCAGCATGGTGAATTTGTTGGCTTTTTATCTCCGAGTTTAATATCAAGAAACACCATGATCTTTCTTGCTTGATACTTCTCAACTAAAATATCAATAGAATTTTCTTGGAAATCAAGACGAATATATTTGAGTGATCTCTCTATATATTAATAATCATGACAAAAAAACCCAAAATTACGACCTTTATTTCTCAGAAGCTATAAAACCATCAGTCAAGGTAATGATTTGTGGCCAAAAGTGGTGGTGCTAAGAATCCATTCAAACTGCCATCTGATAATAATCTTTTATTTTGCTATAAATCAGAAGGTGGAAAGATCGATTTGAAAAGAGAATGAGTCTTATATTAAGAATTTAATGAATATCAGATACAACTATAATAATAATAAAAATGGGAAATTTTGTAATAATGTTAACAAAGTTGCTGACAATAATAATCTATCCAAACCATGGATAAGCCTGCCTTACATCCCTCATATAGCAAAGGACCTTTAAAAAATCTGCACAGAAATGTTCAGAATTAGCTTCAGATCATACCCCTTAGTCAACAACCTTTTAAACAATACTAAGACAGAATACCTTTTAAAGACACTCCTCAGGTCATATATAAAATTTCACACCCTGCCCATGCAGTAGTTCTGTTTATTATGGTGAGTCTTGCTCTAACAGATCAATGAGAGTTGTCCAGCGCAAGATAAATCATGAGCTAGCTATGGTACACACCTTTTCTCTTTCCAATCTAAGAACAATATGTGCCAAGAGAGATGATAGGTTTGGGCTATTGTAAGGGATCCTCATTCCATCAATAGAAAAGATTGTTGTATCCCATTATATTTTTAATGGTGCAGTTCTATTCAGCACTATGATACTGACAGCAATCTTCCGAAAGCTAGACGAGTGCATTTAAGACTTTCTTATTATTTTTTACCCTATTCATATTAACTTGAACAGTACAAGTTTGGTAGAATTATGTAATTGCATGAAAAGTGTATATGCTATTTAGAATTATAAAATCTGTAACCATTGAGAAGGGAATTAAACGTCACACATTCATTGTATATTTATACTATATGAATTTATGCACATCTGTAAATAATAATTTTATAAGAACAAGTAAATCACTTGTTCTTAAGAGATTATTCATATATAAGCCAACCCTTATCATGCTTAACTCAGAGCTTGATTCTAATGTGTGTCTGAGAATTCAATTGACAAACGAATTCCACAAAGTTAGTTCATATATTACAGGAGAAAGTATCTCTTCCAATGATATATAAACTAAACTGGTGCAACTAATTTGCTAATTTAAAAATCAGGCTTATATTAAGATCAAGCCCTGATTTAAACGTGATCAATAAGGCAGGTTTATTTAAAAAATACGTTTTGATGGAAGAATGTGTGTCTCTTTAATATCAATTTAATAGCACATACGTTAAGAGTAATTTCCTTCCACACAATTATATATAGAAAAAAAGAGAGAGAATGGATTAAAAACAAACGAAATTTCACTTTCTTTGGCTTCTGGATTTACAATATGCTGGTGTCTGTGTTACTTTTGCCAATTCAAAAGACAAAGTCCAAAAAATTTAAATTCTTTATCAGTCCTGATAGAAGAAATACCTTTTGCAACTTTTAATATAAATAGTTATAAACATGGAAATACGAGTCAAATTAAATGTTTTTGGTTGGCTTTTTAAAGTAGAAATATGCAATCAGATGCTGCATTTAGCACAGATACCAATGTTTTGCAATCATTTTTAATGAGTTAAAAGAAAGGGTCTTTCAACGAAGCGATATAATTTTTGCAGCAGAATCAGTTATGTGTATGTGAATATATATTATCACTGATTTGGTCTGTTCTAAAATGACTAAAATTAGATACTTAATAGATCTGCCTTAAGAAAATGAAGTAAAACTAAATTCATTGGATTGTTATTTACACTTGCAGCAGTTACAACATCATTCTCACATATTATTGTTTGAATTTAGTTCTATATAACATCACTAGATGCTAGTAAAAGAGGAATCCTTTTCATTGACAAATAATGATTTAAGTGTTAACATGCAAAATTTGCTGTATTATTTAATATGTGATGAGGAGTAAAATTGAAGCTCTTAATTTGTTAGAGTATATATATATATATTAAATTTATACAAACCAATGCTAGAAAGTTTAAACATCACTACCTATATTTATATACACTAAGTCTGAATAATTGCAACTTAGATAAAAGGAATTCCTCTCATCTAATAGACTGCAAGTTCTAAGTACATTGATTCCATGACTATTCTAAACATAAGTGCTAATTTAAATAAGCTTAGATCTTAAAAGTTACAAACATATTACATGTTATGTGTTCATTGAATTTCATATATATATATATAATTTGCATACATTTGTTCATTTGCATAATGAAGTGGTTTCTTTCTTCTTTGTAACCTAATGCTAAGTGCATTTTCAGTGGAGTTCACTAAAGCTCTTTGCTGCCTTGTTTACATTGTAATTATGCATGCATTTTTATTTAAATTAACCCATTTAAATATTTCATTTTTTTAGATTATTGCGTTTCTAAGGCTGACAAAAAACCACATTTCCTTGACCTTTCTTTTTCTGTCATGTACTCCATACACACTAGATTGACTGTCTGTGGGTCAAAACTCTGTCAACAGTCAATCTGGTGTGTAGAGAGTGGGCCAACAGAAAAAGAAAAGTCAAGGAGGCTTGATTTATTGCCAATCATAGAAATGTAATATACAAAGAAACAGAATACAATTATCTAACAAATGGAGTATTTAAATGAGCTAAGTAAAATGCTTGCATAAATACAGTATAAATAAAACAGCAGCAATAATTAATTTTAAAAAGCTATGATTATGGTGAACTTTAGCGAAACTGCACTTAGATGAAAAAAAATTGGCAAATTTGAATTACAACTGCAAATGAAGGAAAAGTTAATATTATTTATATAGTGTGTACCAGTGAAAAAACGATTAGTCTTTCTCCAAGCTACCTGCAGTGACATCTCTGAATCAATGCATGTATTATATAATAACATATTTTACCTATTAACCACAAACATTTTAAAGCACTTGCATGCCTTGAGCATGAGTCACATAAGAATGCTTTATCTTCATAGATCATTTTCAATGCTTTTTTTTGACATTAGACAATCTTGCAAACCATTTTAAATATTCTTGTGGTTCATAATTTCACTGCCATACACAGTTTGAATTATTTCAGACATTGTAGTAGCATTTTTCCCAATTTAACACAAAATCTAATGTTAGTACATTGCTGTATTTGGGGTTAAATTATTAAACATACTGTCATATTCCATGTCATAACTTGTCATTCAGATATGGTAGTAAAGCTTCAAGATTAAATAACTAAACTATGTTACTACAAAATTTATGTGTTGATTCAAAGAGGGCACTGCAAGCAGCTTGAACAGAGAACTAATCACCAATCACCTTTTTATTTATATACACTGCGCATACGTGTGTGTGTATATATAGAGTAAATTTTTATAGTTTAATAATATTTTGCATTAAATTTAATATAAATGTCCTAACTTAAGTTGTTTAACTTAAAATGTGTTCAATTTTAAAAATTTAATATATAAAGAGCAATAAATACGCTGTCTTCATTGATTATAATTAATTTTAGTACATTTTCAAAATGTCATCATTCCACATCTTGATTACTATAGTATATAATTAATTTATATAACCCAAGAAAAGGAAGGAGTTAATTTAGTATACTTTTAATAAAACGTGCAATTAAAAATTTAAATAATTAATTTATAATAAAAATACTTTTAATTTAATTCAGTTTATTATTCACAAAAAAAAAAAAAATAGTTTCAAAATATATCAAAGTTAGACTTGCCTAACTTTATAATTTATTAAATTACTTGTTTAAATTTAATATATTTAATGAAAAAATACAATTTCTTAATTGTCTAAACTGAAAATAAAAAGCTGTTAATTAATGCAATGCGATGCAATGTAATTCATTTAATTGAATGCTTGCTTATAGAAAAAAATAAACAATGTACCTGGACTCATTCATATATATATATATATGTGTGTGTGTGTAGCAGCGATTAACAGTAATATAAAAGATGTTACAGTAACCTTTCGTTAGCAAACAAGATGTACTTCCCTACATAAACTTCAGTTAATTTTTTGTTTATAATCATCTTGCAAATACATATTTATAATCACAAAACATTTACTTGAGTACTAAACCTGCAACGTAGGATGGATAGGGGACATACGACCTTTTCACACCCACAATCAATGTGTCACATCACGATGACGTCATATTGAAAGAAATAGTTCTACAAACGAATCCGTGTACATGTATATTTTTTTGGCAAAGAAAGATCCGTGGCATCATTTTGGTCACATCACAAGCAGCAGATTGATATGAATGGGAACAGGCACATAAAGGGCATTATATATGCTTCATGTTGCAGGTTTCGCACTCAAGTTCCCTTTTTTTTTAATAACAATCATTAAAACTGAATTTCATAAATGAAAGCATACACACATAGTAATACAAAAAAAATCCACTCTGAGCAATATGTATGTAAATAAACTCAAAATCATTTGATGTGGAATAAAAATAAACAAATTTTGAAATTAAAATAATTTGAAAACATTTTTATTCCACGTCATATGACCTTCATCATCATCATCATTATCAACCATTATCAATCCACTGCAGGATGAAGGTCTCTCCAAGTTTAATCCATCTTCTCCGATCTTTAGCTTCTCTTCTCCACATCACCCCTACACATTTTCTTATTTCATCCATCCATCTTGCATGTGGTCTCTTTCTGGGTCTTTTACAATCTCTTGGAATCCAGTTTAAAATTTCAATTGTCCATCTATTATCATCTCTTCTAGCAATATTCCAGCCCAACTCCACTTCAATCTTTTAATTTTTTCAATGAGGTCAGTAACACCTGTTTGTTCTCTTACCCATACATTGCGTTTTCGATCTCTTCTTGTTACTCCCAACATGCATCTCTCCATACTTCTTTGAGTGGTCTGAAGTCTCTGTATTGCTCTTCTATTAAGTGTCCAAGTCTCAGATCCATAAGTAAGAACTGGTAAAACACATTTGTTAAAAACCTTTCTTTTCAAACACATAGGCATATTTCCTTTTAATATCAAGTTATTTCTACCAAAAGCACTCCAACCAAGTTTAATTCTATGATTAATTTCCTCTATTATGTTTCCATCTGTATTAATAATCTGACCAAGGTATTTGTAACTCTTAACTTCTTCTAATTCATCATAATCATTCTTTATTTTCATATTTTGAGCAAATCGATTAAACATTACTTTAGTCTTTTTAACATTTATCTTTAGTCCTACTTTCCTACTTTCATCTGATAACTCCTGCAACATTTCCTGCAGCTCGGAAGCATTATTTGCAAAAACAACTACATCATCTGCGAAATCTAAATGACTTAAATAATCTCCATTTACTTTCACTCCTTTAGTTTCCCATTTTAATCCACAAAATACTTCTTGCAGCACTGCTGTAAAAAGTTTTGGAGATATGGAGTCACCTTGTCTTACACCTTTCTCAATGTTGACTTTCCCAGTATCATTATGTAATCTAATTGTTGCTGTTGCATTTTTATAAATATTCTTTAAAATATGACAATATCCTGGATCTATACCTTGATGATCCAATGCTTTAATCACTGAAGAAATGTTTATAGAATCAAATGCCTTTTCATAATCTACAAATCCAAAACACAATGACAACTCATATTCATTTGTCCTTTCTATAACTTCTCTCAATACTTGAATATGATCTACTGTACTAAAACCACTTTTAAATCTAGCTTGTTCTCTTGGTTGGTGAAAATCCAAGGTTCTCTGTAGACGAGTTGTAATTATCTTGGTAAAAATTTTATATAAAACTGATAAAAGGCTGATAGGTCTGTAATTTCTAATATCTTCTTTATCACCTTTTTTAAATATTAATATTATTACTGCATTCTTCCAATTATCCGGTACATCTTTATCATTTAGACATTTGGTATATAACTTTGCTAATATTTTTTCTGTTTCTTCACCTGCTTCTTTTAATATATCAATTATAATTCCATCATTACCTGGAGCCTTTCCTTTTTTCATACATTTAATTGCATTTCTCACTTCTTCATTTAAAATTTTGGGCAATTCGGAAGATGTAATAGATATAGGAGGTACTTGTTCTTTATTACTATATAATTCTCGATAAAAATCTTCTACCAATTTCGTAATGTCATCCCTCTTTTTAGTAATAATTCCATCTTTTTCCTTATTGCAGATATAAATTTCCTACCAATACCAAAATGTTGTTTTACATTCTTAAGACTTTTATTTTCTTCTACAGCTTTTCTTGCTAATTCACAGTTATACTTTCTTATATCATTTTCAACTCTTTTCCGCACCATTTTACAAAATTCGAGATATTCAATTCTTTTTAATGCATCATTCTTGCATATCTTCATATTCCTTCTTTTCTTCATAAGTTCTCTAGTCTCAGTAGAAATTTTATTAGTCAATTGCTGCTTTTTTCTACCAGCTATCTTTGTTGCAGTTTTTAAAAGTGTATCAGTTATTTTCATATTAATTTCATTCAAATCTGAATCATGTTCAAAATCTACTAATACTTGAAACCGATTTGTAAGTTCTAATTTAAATTCATTAGAATGTTTCTGAAGATTAGGAATATCAACTGTAAATATAGTTTTTCTTAATAATTTTTGTCTCTCTAGTTTTACATTAACATGTATCTTACCCCTTACTAATCGATGATCACTTCCTGTGTTAAATTTATTAAGAACATTACAATCTTGAAATATGTATTTCCTGTTAGTCAAAATATAATCCAATTCTGCTGTACCTTCATTTGGATGCTTCCATGTCCATTTCCTTCTAACATTTTTCTCAAAAAAAGAATTCATAATATAAAGTTTTTCCTTCTCTGCAAACTCCACAAGTCTATGTCCTCTCTCATTTCTATTACCATAACCAAAATTACCTACAACACTTTCATCTTTCATTTGTTTACCAATTCTAGCATTAAAATCTCCCATAACAATTTTAAAATGTTGTTTACTCTGATCAAAAGCCTTTTGTACATCCATATAAAAATCTTCTACTACTTCATCACTGTGAGAACTTGTTGGGGCATAAACCTGAATTATCTGCATTTGATATCTGCTATTAAGTTGTATAACTAATCTTGCCACTCTGTCTGATACACCATCAATCTCCACAATATTGTTCTTCCACTTTTTATTTATAATGAATCCTACTCCACTTGTATTTCCAATATTTGTGCCTTTATAATAGAGCATATGTCCACTTTTTAAATCAATTGTCTCTTCACCTTTTCTTCTAACTTCACAAAGTCCAATAATATCCCATTTAATATAAGAGAGTTCTTCTTCTAATTCTTGCAATCTTCCTTCACTTGAAAGTGATCTGCAGTTGTAAGTACCTAAATAAAAAGTCGTCATCAAATGGCAGTCTGGGTCCGCCTCCAGGATATTCTTAGCACCCTCCACCTTCGGCCACCAACTGCTGCCTTGGTTGGTGACTTTACAGCCTCCTGGGATTAAGGGCCATGCTTTATTTTTGTCTGTCATAATTGTATAATTGGGAAAAATCTTTATCATTTACACAAACATTCATTCTGCCTTATCAGGCACTGAGAAGAAAGACCATGGTGTTTCTTGATCTTAAACTCAGAGGTAAAAAGCCAATAAACTCACCACGCTGGCTAATGCGTGTTGGTGAGCAGCCCATCCATGTTCGTATACTATATGAATAAACATATAGTAATAACAGCTGCAACGACAAGAACGTATGGAGTGGACATTAGGAATTGCCCTGCTCGGTTCCTTTAAGGCCTCCAAGAGGAATCAAAGGGTCTCCTTTCAGTTAATAGCAAACTCCTTTCTGCAGCCCATATGACCTTAGTGTTTACTATATATGTAAACTAATAAATTACTCACTAAAAATATATATGTAATTCTCTTAAATTATAATAATGGTACAAAAATAAGAAGAATATATAACATGTACAGAAGTATTTTTGATTACTTAGATTGAAAACATTGCCATCTAAACTTATGGGGATGAGAATCATATCGTGTGGTTTTCTAGAAATTGTGTATTTCAGTATTAGCAGATTGTCTATTTATAAAATCTTTAAATTGATTTATAACTTCCTGATGATAATGATTATAATCTAAATAATTGATAATACTTCTATATATATGTATTATTAATTTGTACTATAATTATAATTTTTAAAAATTATATTTACATATAGTAAAATAGTCTTTAAATAAATCTTACAGTAAGACAAATCCCTTTCTAATAATTCTTATAAAGGATCAGAGCTGAAGAAATCAGTATTCCACTTGCTGGATGGTCAGTTTTTGAATGGTTTTTCAATTTTAATTTTTATTCCAGCAATGAATATAGACATCCATTTTTTGACTAATATTGGATAATTTGTTTACAGGCAGACACATGAAGAAAAAAAAAAAGCTAAACCCCTGAAACAATGTTTAAGTTTATTAGGCCTGAATTAGAATTCAGGCAGAATGAACTTCAAAATTTGTACTAATGCATAAAGAAGCTCTTATATAAATGTATATATATATTCAATTTATAATTCATTTAAAAAAATATATTTATTCACTTTATAGTCTAAATTCATTTAATTTTATTCTTTTTTAATGGCTATATAATGAATTGAATCTAAAATATCAAACAGTTTTGTTTAATTTATAAACAGCCACAGATAAATGTTTTATTTGTCAATTTATTTTCAACTTAAATTACAACTCACTAGATAGGTTGGGAGCATTCCATGTTTTATTCACATTTTGAAAGCAAACACAATATATAAATGTGCCTTTGAATGTGCAGAGCACAAGAATGTTATGGATGAGGCATCTGTATAGGATGTTATCTTATACATAATTCACTTTTCTTTATAATGGCAATCTCAAAATGATAGTAAGTCTTGATAGTTTTTTTATATAAATTCTTTCATAAAAGATATCTTCTAAAGAAATATTTGTATATGTAAAAAGAAATCATAGTGAATTCAGCATAGATATTTTTATAATAAATTGATAAGTAGTCCCATAGTAAATACAATATTAATGTCCACATTTTAAATTGTAATTCATATCATATTATATTGAAATATCTTAAATTGTTTTGAATTTGTTCACCAGGAGTAAAATTACTCTTTACTATAAAAATTAAATTAAATTTATCAGTTTAGAATAGAAATTAGCCACATATATATTCAAGTTTTTGCATATTTATATATGTGTATAAGTTTCCCAAATGCAGTTAGTAATGTATATTTGTATTTCCAAATTATAATATATCAATGTTATTACCAAATAAATATTTGAAACAAATTACTGCAAAATATATTTATCTTATTAATAAAGAATGACACACACCCCTCCACACAATATATTTTTGACTAAATCTTGGATTTAAATGAAGTAACAAATATTCTAATTTTGTTAAAAAAAGATGCAAAAAATAAATAAATCAGAAAATACTAGTATATTTCATTTAAATCATACTTTTATGTACAATATTTTAAATTACTTACAAAACTCCTATTAACTAACATTCATAATTTATGAATAAATTTAAAATTAATAACTTTAAAACTGTTTAATTTTTTTTTCATTGATATTTTTTGATAATGATTATATTTTCTCAGCTTTGCTATTTTTTATGATATCTTAGCTTTATGGAATATACAATATTTTATGTGTAACATAATATAACTGGACAATATTACAAAAGCTTATTCTTTGAACAAAATGTATAAATCTTAATATAATGTATAAGTAAGACAACAAGAAAAGCAAACTGTATATCATTAAAGTCATTTCAAAAGAGAGATGTAACCAAGTATCTGCAAATTTGCCCACCTCCAATACAACTATTCCGAATTACTATTCTCATATAAAAAGCAGTGCAAGTTAAAAGAAAACAAGTAAATGTAAAATACCTTATTAAATTTCTAAAATAATAATTATTTATGCTGTCAATTTGTTTATAAAAATGCAAGGTAGCATATTGAATACCATATATTCTATCTAATTGTAAAGATTTTTAAATGGCAAATAGTTATTTAAACAAACCCTTGTTTTAATGTATTTAATGTAAAATTATTAATAAAAAATGATAAGAATGTTTGTCTATTTAAAGTTCAAAATCAATTTTTTAAACTAAAATGTCATTTTTTGTTAGGTCCTCTGCCCTCTCACTTAATATATAAATATGGCTTGAATCATGTTTAAGATGTTTACAAAAACATTGATTTTTGTTTATCCATAAAAAAATGGACCTTCAATTTATAAGATCGATTTCAAACTAAAAGAATATAAAACCAATGAAAGAAATAGAAAGAAATAAAACTTTCAATAATTTTGATAATGCTCTCAAAATGAAAGTATTATAAATAATTAATGTGTATAAAACACTGTATGAGTTAGTATCAGATTCTGAACATATCATCCTCAGAGGGATCTCAGTTATGCCCTTCAAGTGCTCAAGGTTTTTTTAACTTCCAATAAATAACGGCATTTGATTGTTATTTTTTAGCACCTGTATAAAAAAAAATGTTATCAAAACCTTTTTTTGCTGATTCATCAATCATTTCTAACCTAAACTTCAATTAAAACAGAGAACATGGGTGATTAATGAATTGTGTATTTTTAAACAAATCTGCTACATTGCAACTCCATGCAATTCAGTGCAGAAACTATATTCTAGAAGGCAAGTATTCTTAAGAAAAGATTCACTCAATTTATGTTACCTTCATGGAGAAGTATACAAACCATTAGTATAGATCTAAAAAAAAACTAAAAACTCTTTCATTGAAAATATAAATGCTTTTAAAAAAAACAAGAATAAATGTTGGTTAAAATTAAAAAACAATCAACAATCTACAGCTTTTAAATGAATTTGTAAATGTCATGATGGGTTGAGGGTCAATCAACATATGACACTGCCATATAGTACATGATCTAAAAGAATCATCCACTGAGTGTTAAATGTTAATAATTACAATATTACATATGTGCAGCAGCTGCTTATATTCCAACTCCAAAGAGGGGAAAAACAGCTCTGGAGTTAAGTTTTTCACTGACAGTGAGGGACCACAAATACCACCACATACAGAACATGCTAGTTCATTTTTCTGTTTAACTGCTATTTTAAAATGCTATCTTTTCATTTCTTCAGCAAAAAGTTTTACTCTATGAAATATGTCATCATGTCTAATCACTATATTCTAATCTTCACCATACCTATTCAATGCAAACAATCAATATTGCCCTTCTTTAGAATGCCTTTGAGATAAACCTTTTAATGTAAATAGTATCTACAACTCCCACAAAAATCATGCTCAAGAATACCATAAAATATCTGAAGTCTTGCATTGCTCAGTCATTTTAAATATCCAATCCAATGGTATGGTTTTACAATAATGGACTCTATAGGATCACATATAGCAACTTGAAGAACATTTAGATTGGTTTTATAATCTTCCCATTGTATTTTTAACATTACAGAGCATCTTATATAATGGTTCATAGATGTTCAGGACTTACTTCCATATGATAACATCAGTAAAATATTTTTTTTCTTTCACCACTTCTATGCTACCTATTGTAAGCTTTGATAACTAATAGTTGCTAGATAATAATGTTTAATAAATCCTTATACTATGTGCCTTATTTAATATCACCAGACTGGTTTCAAGTATATGGATTTCATCAGAACTTTGGATTTGGGAGGAGTAAATCTAGATCTTTTGAATCTAATGCAACTTTCCATCAGCATCCATATTTCACTTCTTTGTTTTATTAGCAATTTATCAGCCCAAATTTAAAATATATTTTCAACTTTGATCAACTTGCTTGTATAGTCATGTAGATCTGAAATCAGTTTGGTCATGTGATATTTTATGGATTTAAACAATAGTGATTCAGTTGCAGTAGTTATTTTCTGTGATGAAATACTCTAACTTGTTAAAGCATATAATTAATTTTAGTTTATAATGTTCATTTTGTTTTAAACAGAATAGAAAATGAATGCTTATTTTATTTATTTTGTTTGTATGGTTTGATTCTTTTAAGTATATCAATAGTGTTTTAGATGTAGTTTTCATTTGGAGATTATCTTCAATGTTGATTGCAAGATTCTGCCAAGGAAAGACATTGAACATTTTTAAAAAAAAACTTATAATATTAATAAATATAATTACTAAAGGATTAAATTGGTTATTTTTAATTTTATGTAATTTTTCTCCCTTTTATTGCTTTTAATAATGCTATGTTAGCTTAATTAAATATATATATTTAACATCAGTACAGTTATTAAGAAAATTGTATCTCAAACCAAATACATACATAATCAATATGACATAGGATGTACAAAATAGATCGTATTGATTTCTCTCCCTAAACAATGTGTTAATATTGATCAGTCTATGTGTTGAACTGTGAGGTTTGGTACAGTAATAGAGACAGATTTTAAAGGGCAAAGTCAAAGCCCAGTTTTGTCCCTTCTAGTATTCAAAATGTTTATAAATACTGATTAATATGACGTTTTATAAAAATTCATTAACACTGAAACATTCAAGTTAGTATGACCCATACCCTTATTTCCAATAATTACTTTGGGCCAAAATATACAGCTCATAACACTTGCACTAAAATTTTCATGGCCAAAAAATTTGATCTTTTAATCATATTGATACAATATTACCTAATATGAAACAAAGGCTAACTATCTGTGGATTTCTAAACATAATACAGAAGCATAAACATTGATAAATTTGAAGATTTTCACTGTGAAAACCATTAGAAGTACAATAATTGAAGATAGCAAATCAGATCTCACAACAATTCAAACATCACAGACTCTTCTTTCATAATGATCTAGTATTTTCAAAAATGTTTGTAAGCCATTTATCTGATTAATGACTCTTCCAATGGAATATGAATTTCAGTTACAATAGTTATATCAATTTTAACTTTTTAACAGTCCCTTGATGGTAAGTGCTGCCCCCAAACTAAATTTTCTATATTTATAAAAACAAATATTTATTTCTATCACCATCTGTTACTTTTATGCCACTGTAATGAGCAATTTTATAATTAATTGCAATGTTTTAATGAATGATTTATCAGATGTGAAAATATAACCCGATTATATAGAATAGGCCACTTTTAGGCCTCCTTTTAAAAATCCATTCTACTTCCATAATAAATAGAAGATAAGGCTTCTTAATCATAATCTTTGTAGATTTGAAATTCCCCTCAGGACTCACAATTGAATGTAATCCTTAATCAAAAAATCACAACTAAAGATTATTTGTAAATGAATTATTTGCTTTATAAAACTCACAATTATTAATATGTTATCGTTTACACAATAAGTATATACACATTTATAATTTAAAAGGGATTTAAACTCAGACTTTCAAGCTCCCTACAGCTATCCATTCCCTCTTATACAACCAATAGATATGACTACCTACATGTGATAAAGACAAATTATCTCCAATATCCGAATTTTACGCTGATCCAGCACTCATCAATTAGTCCAAATCATAATCTTCCACCCCCCACATATATATAATCAGTGCTAAGTTTGTATTAAGATAGCAAATCTTCATTCTTTAATGGGTAGACTTCAATATTCTTCATTCTTCAACTCTTCAGCCATCCTTATCATTGAAAAAATGGTCAAAGCCTTTGTTGATGCCAATATTGTTGTCATACGCATGCTGACTTTAAGTCACTCTTACCCTTCATGCATAGGACCTTAATACATCCATTTAAATAAATAGAAGAGGGATGGGCAGAATACAGGCTGAATCTTTAATATTTAAACACAAGTATACTATCTATACCTATATTCTGCCATTCCTCCTCTGTATATTTAAATGGACCTATTAAGGTAGGGGTCAGAGTGACTTAAGGTCAATATGAGTATGACAACAATATTACCATGAACAAGAGCTTTGAGCATTCCTCCAACAGATTTTCAATGATATGGATGACTGAAGATTTGGAGGGTGGAGAAGATTGTATTATTTCCATTAAAGTTTGAAGATTTATTTGCTATCTTAATATAAACTAAGCAGTGATAGTATATATGTGTGGAAGATGGTGATCTGGACCAACTGATGAGTGCTGGTTCAGCACTAAATACTTATATTGGAAATCATTTATCATTATCACATGTAGGTGGTCATGTGTATCGGTTGTATAAGATGGAGTGGATAGCTATAGGGAGTGGAAATTCCTTCTAAATTACATTAATATCAGTATAGGCAATATACTGGTATTTAAATCCATATATAAATACATGTATTAAAATCCTAAAGTTAAATTAGTCAATAAAATAATTAAAATTACCCCCCAAATTCAAAATTAAACAAGACTGGACAAAGAAAATAAACTTTACAACACAACCATTGATTTTCCTGCCAAAACCAAACTTTTCAATTGTAAAGGACTAAAAACATATCAACAAATATATACTAACTACTACCCACAATTGTCAATTACATTACACCTACCCTTAATATTAAAAATACTTTTAAACAAGTTAATTGCTTCAGAATTAATATATACCCATGAAAGAGAGACAGGCACACTTTTAGTTTATGTTATCTTCTTTGAAAAAAAATGAAATAAAAAAGAATTAAAGAATCTTTTATTTTAAAAATTTATGATTCCAAAGCTATTAGGTTGTTTAAGAGTTCTTGTAATATTAAGAATGCTTGGGATGTAATTGCGGATTGTGGATAATAGTATAGATTTGTTAATGTGTTTTTAGTCATTTACACATTAGCAGTCTATTTATGCAGGGAAACTGATGATTGTCTTATAAAATTCAATTTCTTTAGCTAGACTTGTTTAATTTTGAATTTGGGTTAATTATATATATATAACAAATTGATTTATAAGTGCCAAATTTTCTGCACCCATAATTTTGACTCCAAACATTTCAGATAAACATATTAATGATTACTACTATTAATGAATTAGGCTTGAGATTATCATATTCAAGAAATGATATTTTTAAAATATATATAAAAAGGCAGCTAAGAAAGACAAGGGACCTTCAAGATGCATTTCACATGGAGTGCCCTTAAGTTGGCCCAGATCACAATATCTTACGTGTCTTCATCATATGAATAGTAATTATTAATATCCAAATTATTAATTCAATTTGCTTGTATTAAACTTTCTATACCCAAAACATTATGTGAGCAAATATGTGCTTATTGCTGATAAAAAGCATCATATTTAATAGTTGTGTTTATCTTTTATACTTTAAAATAAAACAAATGGAATCTGCTGTAATATAAATAAAATCCCAGCCTCTTCTGATTTATGTTAAGTGATGTTTAAGAACTGGATACAGCTGATGAAGGAGGTTCTCCTGAAACTGATTTTGTCTTTGTGTGTGATAAATTTACAATGGTAGTGTACATAACATTTGACAGCATGCTATTGGAAATGATTATATGTTCTCACTCTTAATATATATAAATTATAAATCTTTAATGAAATAGTTAAAAAAAATATTAATAAATGTAATAGAAGTTCAATTTTTTAAGTAGACAAACTTTTGCTAATAATATATTATGAGGTGTGTGTGTACAGAAAAAAAGAAAGCAATTAAAGTAAAAATAGTAGTGACAATACAAAAAAAGAATTTCTTTTAATTTGATGAAATTAAAAGTGCATTTAGGAATATAATAGAAAAAAAAAATCAATCCTTTTTTTTTTTTTTTTACGTAATCAAAGACTTTTATAAAATATAAAAGAATTATTGATAATTTATGCCTTACATTTTCCAAATATCTCTAAGCTATGCAATATATTTGTAATATGAAATAAATATCGATATCACATGATACTATTAAATGTTTTCCGAGAGCAGTCATATTCCACTACACTAGAGTCATTTACTGGATGCTTGAGTAATTAATGAATATTAGATACTGTAATGCTGTAAAATCCTCATTTCCAGATAATTTTTTTCCTATTTTGCCTTAATACAGCTAAGATTAAAAATTTAACACTAGATTTAATGCATTTAGCAATCATAGTTTATTCCTTAATTACGAGGTCTCTAATATATATATATATAGACTCATCTGGCATCAGATCTATATAACTATGCAAATGAATTAACCTGGATTTGAAACTTTAGGTTTTTTAAATCAATATTAAGGAATAAATGGTAGCTTCTAGATGCATAAGCCCATTAGTTCCAGAAACTGATCTGGAGATTTGAATTTTATAGCATTAGTACTTGATGTCCAATAATCACATAAGCTTACAATAGATGGATCTAAAATAGGATAAAAATAATTGCTGTTGGAATATGAAATAAACCAAAACAACGTAAACAATAATAGAATCATGACAGCTTACCAATATATATATAGCCCTAAAAGTATGGAACTAATACTATCTTAAATATGTATTTTATTATAAATATGAAAATGAATAGTCAAACCATAAAAATAATGAAAATAGCTTGATAACTTTCTGGGTTCAATGACCAACAACACGCCATCAGTTATCTACAACTTACCTATGGTTTCATAATATCAATGTTTTCCAATTAATCGTTTAATGTAGATCTTACTTGGACATGAATTTTACTATGAATCAGATAAAGACTTAATACATTTAAATAACAGACTAATGTTTCATAATAAAAAAAACCTACTAACGGTGCTATATTTATATATACATAAGCATTAACATAAATAATATGTTTTAAACAAACTAACAAAGATGAGACATTTTTTGAAAGCTTTAACAGTAAAAGAGAATGAATGAAATACTGAAAATCTCAATTGCCAAGGTCACTAAGAAAGAAATCAATGTTTGATAATTGATATTACCATTATAGGTAATAATAATAAAAATCTTAAAATGTAGGTTAAAAAGAAAAGAAAGATTTATATTAGTTTATTATTGCCATTTTGGAAAAAAATATTAAGTAATAATTGTGTGTGATGTAAAGAAACCAAAACTTCGTGAATCATAAAAATGAGAGAACAAAAAATAACAATTATTTAATAACATTATACAGTAATTTCCTTTGTATAAAATTAAATTAATTCATTATTAATAATATAGTTTTAAATAGAATCTTCCTGTATTAATAATTACTTTCAGTATCGGTTTATTCTAACAATAACAACTTTTCACAAAAACTGAATTAACATTTTAACCTTATTTTTTTTAATAATGTCAAATTATTAAATAATTATATAAAGAAATACGGAAATATTTTAAATATTGCTTAAAAATAAATAATTATAAGTTGACCTAGATTTTATTAAATAAATAATTAACACACACACCCATCTTCTATTTTCTCTTTTTAAAGCAGATTCTCGTCAAAAAACTCAAGTTCTTTATTAGGCAGTGCAAAAATAAAATACTGAGCAATTTATACCTCGGATAGTTATTAAAAATGTAAACTAGTTTAAATATATCTAATTTTATAAGCATAAAGACAGAGACATTAGAAAAGTTTCATTTAAGGATGCCCCAAATAATTTTAAAAATACAATTGCAAGATCATAAAAAGAGTCAATATATTCTTCAACTTTCTGGATATGATATTGTTGAGTCCACAAGTGCAAAATCAGACCATTGAATTGGACATGTAAGAGAATGAACAGTGTAAGACTTTCTAAAAGAGTATGTTACGGCGAACTTGAGTATGGTTTTCATAGGAGTGGTAGATCCCAGGTACATTATAAGGATTATTCTAAAGACATTCTAAAGAAGTGCAAATGCACTGGGAAGATGTGATAGAGAATAGAATGCATTGGAGAGCTATAGACATAATACGGAAGTACTACAGAAACAAAAAATTTTCAGTCAAAAAAATCAAAAGACAACATCGTAAAATATTATATAAACAGAAAAATGGCCCAGCATGGTCAGTCTAGATGTTGAAATATTTGCGCACATTGGTTTGTTTAGTCCAACTCAATTCTATAGCACACACCCCCTCTTTCTCTTCTTTTTTTTTTTTTTAAATAGTTGTATACAGTATTATTATAATAAACAAGCATTATATAATATAAATTAAACAGTATTAATTTTTTAATAATACCATTTAGATAATTATATAATTATTACAATTTTTGTGAAGGAGCCAAACTTAAGGTACACAGAACTATTACATCATCCTCACCACAAAAACACTCAGTGATTATTACTAAGCATTTTTAGGCTAAAAATTATCATATCATTTTAAGCCCAGATATACAACACTTGAAACTTTAATTAAAGATTAATATTACCTATTATTATCATCAAATACAACCACATGGAATAATTAATGCAATTTGTTTCCATATTTCCCCCCAGTGTCATAATATATTTAGGACTTTTATTTACATTTTAATCACGTGAATAAAAATGTTTTTATTCATGTGATTAGAATATATATGATAAAATGAAAGTAATTCATCATCATCATTTTCATCCCCTATTGAACCACTGCTGGATGACCTCTCCAAGTTTAATCCAGTTTTTCTGACTTGTAGACTCTCTTCACCACAACATACCAGCAAACTTTTTATTTCATCCATCTATCTCACATGTGGTCTCTTTCTGGGTCTTTTACAATCTCTTGGCACCCCATTTAAGATTTCAAGTGTCCATTCTAATATCATCTCTTCTAGAATTATGTCCAGCCCAACTTCAATTCAATTAATTCTTTCAATGATAACAGTGATATCTTGATTATTTCTTCCATAATGTATTTTATTTTTGATCTGTTATTGTTACTCCTAACAACATCTCTACATAATTTATTGAGTAATCTGAAGCCTTCAAATTGCTCTTTTCTCATATTCATAAATAAGAATTGGTAAATCAAATCTATTAAAAATCTTCCTTTGAAACACTTAGACAAATCTCTTTTAATATTAAGTTATCTCTACCAAAATTATCTGTTTAAGTATGTATTGTAATTTCAACTATTTTATGGAAAGTTTTCAATAAAACTTTAACAATACAATGTTAGGATAAACTGTTTCACGATTGACCTCATGATTATTACTCTACATTATTATGAAAGGATGTTAAAAAAAACTTGTACCAAAAGTTCTTGGTACATTAAAAGATATTCATTCAGCAATTTGGTATAAAACATATCAAAGTTTTCTATATGATTTTGTAACAAAGATAAGCAGATTCCTGAGCTGAGATATTACATAAAATTAATAGGGAAAACGTTGATACTATAAATGTAAAAATATCATTAACCTTCTCCTTATATATTGCAAAGATGGTAAATTAATATCATCAATTAGAAATACATGACTAACTTTTTAATTCAATACAGTTGAAAAATTTCCATGACTCTTAACTTAAAAATTTCCATTCTACCATAGATTCTTGAAATATAAGAATAATGATATCTGAAAAAGTTAAATGGTCTCTTAACATATGGTTTGTACTAAACAGTACTCTTCACTTGATGCAGAACACAATCATTATACAGGTCTCCATCATAGTTCAATATTTATCAATACCAATTTATCACAATTCAATCACAAGTCTCAAATTTTCTGCACTCATAATTTTGATACCAACCACTTTAGATACTTCAATTAATACTTATTATCAATTATTCATTAGGTTTTAGATTATATATATATCATTAAAAACCAGTCAACTTAGACCATCTCAATATCAATAACAATCAACAATTTCAAATTGTTGTCAAGGCAACCCTCCTTTTAATAATAGCTTGATTTACAACTGTCAAATTTTCTGCATTCCCAACTTTGACATCACTCACTCCTGATAAATACATTAATTATTGTTAATAATTATATATCAGAACTAGAGATAACATCATTCTAATCCCAAATATAAATTTAACATTTTTTAAGATATGTGTAAAAAATTGTAACCTGGACCAACTGAAGAGTGCTGAATCAGTATAAAATACAATTCTGGTATTATTTGTGGATACTTACATATTAGTCCTGCAATGATATATCACATATACGTATTAGTCTTGCAATAGTTTTCTAATCTTTCAATCTTGGAAAATAACTTGTGAGAAATTTCATCGACCAATTAAAGATTTAGTAGAAAAATGATGACCTATAAATTTATTTAGTGGAAATGAAACAAACATCTATAAACATGCATTCACGTTTTTTGTGAAAAATTATCTTTCACCAAGTAAACTTATAAAGATTTATTTTTAAAAATGGCTACCTATAACTTTATTTACTAGTAATGAAACAAAAATCCATTTACAACTTTTGTAAGAAATGATCTTCCACTAAGAGGTGGTAAACAAACCAAAAAATAATATACATATATACCTTATTTTCTTTGCATACAAATTTTTTTGCATGATTTTGAAATAACACAAGTTTAAATATATATATCTTTCTACAAGAGTTGTTTCAAAATTACATGAATGATAAAAACAATGGTACGTTGGAATTAGAACTACTGTGATGTATTCACGATTGGAATAAAGAAAAGTGTTATTGTCTGGAAGGCTTAAAAAATCATCTTACATTCTCAAAGTAATTCTTAGATTGTCTTAAGTTAAACTTTTTTTTTTAAATTCTAAATAATTTCATGTAAAAAATATAGAATAATTTATTTTCCTTTTTAGAAGATTGTAAATGTTTTTAATTTGGTGTTTATTTACAGATTTGTTTCTGAGGTTGAGTTTGTCATGATTACATCACAAAACTAACAAAAAATGTATGTCTGTTATTATCATCTAATTTTTTTTATTATAAAGTTTCATCTCTTTATTTCCCATTATTTTAAAAACAAAATCCCTTTTTCGGCAATATTCCTGCAAACATTGAAATTTGTTTATCTGCATTGTAATATTTTTGACATTTTGTTTGAAAAGAAAAGTTTCTTTTTGGTAATGGTGCTCTGTTTGAATTTTGACATTTGTTTTTTTTTTTTTTTAAATTCCTTGTTGGTATTGATGTTGAAAAAAAATTAATTTTGTTTAAAATTAATTAATTAATTTGTTTAAATTTATATTTACTAATTTTGTTAAAAATCAATAGATGGTAAGTTATACATTTCAGGTTTTAATAATAGCAATGGTATTCCAATCATGCACAAAAGTATTCCTTTATTGTCAGACAATGATAGTGAATAAAATCTTGGATATGTTTCTGTTTTATGGGCAAGCAAGATGGCGCCCATGTTTTAGATAATTGTAGAGTTCAGGGGGTCAACAATTTCTCTTTTTGAATGTGTTAGTTGTTAAATTTTTTAAAAAATTAATAAATTAAATGAAATAAGAGTAATAAATTCTGATAAATTGCATTAATAATCTTTATTTCAAATTTTTTTTACTTTTAATGTGGAAGTGATGATACACTTTGAACTTTAAAGTTTTTAATGGCATGTGTAAAGAAATCAATGAGTGTTTCATCTTGTTATCACTTCCAAGTTTTTTTATTTTTCAAATAAAATGTATGTTCCTATAACTCATTTTTTTATTTATGTTCATGGTGTATGAAATAAAATTTGGTAGCACACAAAAAATATAACATTCTAACTAAATTTTTCATATAGTTTATTTAATTATTTTCATTGATTTCTTAGGTCCGGAACCGATATCCTTTTATATATAAACAATGTATTTTTTACACAAATTTCTTTTACACATAATTTTCAAGAGCTAATATATCATATAAAAAAGAGAATTAGGTATATATCTTCATTTACATTCTTAGAATCACATGATCACCATATCTTTTGCTTACACAAGCTGTTTACACAGAGACTAAACTATCCATACAGTAGCGCTACTAGTGCAAGCCAAAGTAATCAATGGATGCAAGAAGGTTTTTGCATAAAATCCCTATCTAGTGCCTACTCATCCAATATTTATAGACTAGTTTCCTAAGATCTAGGTCCAACGCTCTCAGATCCAAGGCTCTTCATTGATGAAAGCCACAAGCTGGAAACTAGTCTGGGGGATATTGAATAAGTAGGCACTAGATAGGGATTTTATGCAAAGACCTTTTTGCATCTATTGATTACTCTGGCTTGCACTGGTGGCACTACTGTATGGAGAGTTTAGCTTCTATGTAATTTCTTAGAAGATTATAAATGTCTTTAAATCAGTCTTTACATATATATATATATATGTTTGTTTGTTGCTGGAAACTTTTGTCAGTTCACGACTAATACATAAATACTCATTTGACTTTTCAGGTACCTTTATTCACATATTCCCAAAAATATGTGAAGGAATGAAGATTTTAAACATATCTAAAAAAGATATATATAAAGAGAAAATATACTAATTTTAAGTTACTAAAAATAAAACATTTAAAGTTATTCTTTTAATTTACCCTTATTAGTATTTCTAAATATGTCATCTTTATATTACTATCAGTGCCAATTTTGGGGGGAGAAGGGAGATGGGAATTGTGAAGAAAGCCAAATCCAATGAATAATTATGTGTGTATTTTATTCTCATTTATTTGTACAATATTTTAGTTGTTCACTGTCCATTTAAATTTTATAACTTTTCTCATAATCAATTATATCAAACATTACATTAAAAAGTTGAAACTATAAGTCAGGTCACTAAAACCTCTAAAACCGGCAAAACAACACGATAAACGTTTATATACATGCTGTAAGCAGATGTCATATAACATTTTGTTGATTTTATACTAATTCCGACTACAAAATAAAGTTGCCTATTGTTATTAAGCAATTAACATTATAATATATGGATATTAAACAGGTTTCAGATCTATAGAACTATACAAGCATGCATGCTTTGTTTGAGAACATTAATATGTTTTTCAATTGGAGCTATTAACTTGATAATAAAGCAAACAAATAAAAGATAAAAGATGTCTGGAAAAAAACACGCAATAGATCCAAAGAGCCAGGTTCTCTGCTCAAAGATCCAAAGCTTCTGATAAAAGTCATAAGCTAGAAACTAGTCTAGGGATTTTGTATACAACTACAGCACTAGATAAGGATTTATTAAGCACTAACATCTGATATCTATTAATTGCTAAGGCTTACACTAGATGGCACAAATGAGGTGAGAAACAAGACGAATTTGCTGCTGCAGCAACCTCTAGTAAGGTCATAATAAAATAAAAATATTTATATTGATTTTAGATGTTGACTGCATTTAATAACTTATTTTCTGAGCCTACTAGACAATGTATTTATATATAGACAAACATACATAGATCCCATATATTTACAATAATTTGTCAAATATTAATTAGTTTAAATATAATTTTTTGTTTTGCAAAAAAAATAAAAAAAGTAGAATTCGGAAATTAATTATATATAATGCTTTTTTTTTTAAAAAAACAAAAAAAACCTTTTTAATTATATTATAACAATTCTTCATTAATAATGAACATTTAAAGATAAAAATATCACAAATAGTGAAAATAAATATTATTTTCTGGAGATACATATATAAATAATGCATTTTAATTGTGTCTAAAGTTTTTATGCATTATCGGCCTTCACTATAGATAATTTCTATCAGCATCCATTATCCAATTAATTATAATGAAGCTTTTAAAATAATTCCTATAATGGTAATGAAAACATGAACAGGTGGAAATTATGAAACAGTCCTACATTGTCTATGTATAAATACTAAATACCATTCAAAAATAATATCAAAGTTGCTTAATATCACAGATACAACCTAGAGAGCATATTTATTGCTTTTAATAAACCATAAGGGCACAAAGCTAATTGGTTATCATATGTAAATCACATGATCCCAGCAATATTTAAAATAAAACAATGGAATATCCACAATCTGTTGTTAAGGCAGCACATCCATTTATAATCTGAGTGTTGCCTTGACAACAGATTGTTGATATTCTATTGGTCTATTTTAAATATTAGCTGGAATCATGTGATTATTGGTTTTAGAAATAAAACAAAAACCTTGATCTACACTTTTAAATATGATAGTTTAGATCAACTGTAGCCAAACTGCATATGACTCTTTAAGTACTCCAATGAGCCTCTCAGGAAACTTTTGAAACAAATTCATGATGTAATTTATAGAAACATGATATTATTTTGAAAGCATACATGCTTTCTTCTTTTGTATAATGATTGCTTATGTTGTCAACTTTGAAGGTTTAATTGACATCATTTCCTGAAAATGTAAAGCATACTTTGAACTTATTGGTTCAGTTTTCATTTGAACTTCGTCAAATGAGGTTATTCTTTGTAGTTTTAATTCAAACATTGTTGAGTGTGTTCTTCTAATTTGATTTTCAAACATCAACTTCTGCTACTTTAACGAAGCAATACAAGTAATTATTTTCAATATATATTCAGAAAAAGAAAGAATTATTATCTTAAGGATTCTCATTTAAAAGAACCTTCTTGTAAAGTAATGTCAATTTTGGGGCAACATATTTTTATGAGTCCATTTTCTCAATAATAAAGTTTGTAAAATCAAAACATCTAGAACAATTGATAAATGAATGCCTTGTGGAACTATTGCATGCTTTGTTAGCAAAATATTTTGTCAAATTTTGATGTTCTTAGTAGTGAGATACAGTCCTACATGAATAATAAATCACACGTGACTGTACCTGATTACTTGTCTTATTGTTTTGGCTCTCACTTATTAATTTTGTTCCCTTTTGAAATTTTGTAAATTAATAAATTACATTAATAAAAAAGTTAAAAATCAAATATTTACTTTTGCTGAATACTTCAAAAATTTAATCACCACTATTAAATATATCACAATTTTAACATGTAGTTCTTATAGGTATAAAGTTTGGCCAACCATTTAGATGAATAAATTAAAGAAACCTATAAAATCAACAAAAAGCATTCAAAAATATTGAATAGAACATTAATGTATTACCAATACTGAATACCCATGTCAAAAGAAACTGATATATTCAAACAATGATAAAGAGAATTAAATAAAATGAAAAGAAGTAAAAGAATTAATTAAGATAAATGTAAAAAACGTTTGATTATGATAAAATATTCAAAACTCAAAATAGAGGTTGGAAGATACAGTGACAATTACAAAAAAAAACAACAACACAAAAACATCAAATGTCAATCTTAAAAAAGGTAATGATCTTTTGAGGAACATAATAGAAAATTCCAAATAACAGCCATAAATGTTATTACAACATGTGCAAAGAAAATGAAAATAGGAACAATCTTGGAAATTCAAAGAAATCATTCAATTGATTTGTACCCTGTATAATTTGGCACAGTCATAGAGTGGATCATAATCCAGCTCTGTGACTTCTATCGCTCGAACTTTTTATGAACTCTGAAATAAACTATTTGATTATTGTTATTAATAGATTTGCAACTAATTGGTCTGAAAAATACGAATGTACAAAACATAATTAAAACAACAGATATTACAAATGAAAAAATTATATACAGACAAATTTTATTTTAAAAATTTTAACCAGATTCTTTTGAAGTAGTTCACTATTGTAAACCACTATCCCAAGCAAAATCATAAAAAATGATGATATGGCATCAGAAATTTTAGAGAAAGATTTTTAAAATGTATTAAACGTGAGTGTAACTTATGTTGCTTAATTCTGAAAAACCATTCAGCTATTCAATGGCATACAGATTAGAAGAAGCCTAATTCTAATATAAAAAAGAATCTGAATACTATATAGTACAGTGATATTCTCTTTTTTCATTTGCATACCTACCCCTCTGCACCTCATTTCTACAAATTCTACCCTTTATATTAGCAACATGTTTATAATTAATGTAGTTGCTGTTATTTCAAATTAATACACCGCAGGAATAAATAATATTCTCACAATGGAATTAAAAAGAAGAGGAATATTAGTGAACAGTCAATGCAGATATATGTATATTCAAAATTTGAAAAATACAATGAGTTCACATAAAAACATCATCATAGATCACATTTAAAAAAAACATAACATTAATTGACATTTATGACTTTTATCATCATTATTCAATCTTTTTTGCATATCCCCAATTGAAAATAACTAGAATATATTACATAAAAGTGATACGCCAAAATCATTTATCATACATTAGACACATTTTTAAAAAATTCCAAAACTATGATGTATTTTTGGGAAAGATTGCATGATGGGTAACTGACAAAGCTAGAGAATATTAAAAATATGTTTACATTCATATATTTTTGTTTTTATATTCATCTTAGACAAAATTATTTATACAACTAACAGTAAAAACAGGAAAAATTCTCGATACAGTGCCACTCAGAGTTTTGCCTGTTTTAACAGCTTGAGCAAGCATAAGAAATGGTGATCATGTGATGTTTAGTGGTTTAATACCAACTGACTGTATATTAAAATTTTCTTATCATCTCATATAAACTTTAATGCAATCTTTTTATATATATTTATTTATTTATTTTGCTTACAGTTTTGACTGTCCTGCAGTTTCCATCAGAGCATATATATACTTTAATGCAATCTTTTTATACATATTTCTTTCTTTATTTTGCTTACAGTTTCAAACTTCTGCAGTCTTCATCAGATCATATATACACTTTAATGCAATCTTTATGTATATATATTTCCTTCTTTATTTTGAATACAGTTTTGACTGTCCTGCAGTCTTCATCAGAGTACTAGACTGCAGGACAGTCAAAACTATTCAAAATAAAGAAGGAAATATATATAAAAAAGATTGCAATAAAGTATATATGAGAAGATGATAAGAAAATTTTAATATATATGAATATATAAAGACAACTAACTGTACTATTTTATAAATGAAATTAACTGCAGATATCTGTAAATGCTTATTAAAAGTTATATTTTTAATTTATTAATAAATTATTTATTATTATACAAACTGTAAACAGAATTTTATTGCCTATAAATTTCCACTACCTTTCAAATTTTGTGACTTTAATGAAGTAAATGGGAAACTTAATTTGCATATATGATGAAGTTTATAAAATGCTCTTGTCAAATATTAAAAACTCATACATAAATCAATAAAAATTTATTTTAAAAACAATATTTATAGTGTCCAGTCTTTCACCTAACAAAAATTAATAGAATGTATTAGTTAAGTAACTTATCTAGAAAGCTAGAGATGGTCAATGATATTTCTCAATCTATTGTTTGTGCTTCATGTAAATTTAAAATTTACAAATCATCTCAGAGCCCAGTCTTCATTCCATGATATCCAAATTTTCTACCATTCTTATTGCATTGTTTTTGTTAAATCTTAACAAAAATCCCACATTTATCATAATATCCTTTTCACAATGCTTTATCTAATTTATGACAATTTTGATATGTCTTTTTCAGATTTAAAAAATGAATTATAATAAACTAGTAGACAAACTTACATTAACTTTATGAATATTAGATAAAGTTATTGCAGGTTTCCGTACAATTATTTTATTGGATCTGAAGAAGAATGCCAATCAGTCGAAACAGTCATATATTAAATAAGGCATTGTGAAAAATGCAATATGAAAAGTAGAATCTAGTTTTCATGTAAATTAAATGTAACACATAATATTTAATATACAATAAAACTTTTTCTATAAACATTAAAACAATATGGATAAAGACATACAGAAAGATAAATTATCTCCGAAATGCAATTTTGTCAGAATCAGCCATTTTTAGTTAGCCCAGATGATGATTTTGCTTTAGAAATTTATCCAAAGCAAATTGCTATGGTTCAATTAAAGTGTAAAATGTTTAAATGTATTCATTTTTGATATTATCTTGGAGCCATATTTAAAGATTATTAATAATCCTTTTGTTAGACTATAAATTATTTAATTTTGTAGACCAAATAACTTTGATATTGGTCAGAAAATGGGTATTTAAAGGGTAAAGGGAAAACTATTAATATCATTTATGTTCTTAATTACTTTTTACAATGCTTTTTACAATCCACTATTGACATTTTTGATTGTCCCAGCAATCTTCTTCAGAACTTCTACTTACATTTTAAGATTTGAAAATATAAGTAGAAGTTCTGAAGAAGATTGCTGGGGTAATCGAAACTGTCAATAGTGGGTTGCAAAAAGCATTGCAAAAGTAATAAAAAACATAAATGATATTAACATTATATGGATTTGGCAATGCAATAAGAAAGATAAAGTTATAATATTTCATAGACAATATAAAAGGAAAAACACTCAAAACCTCACCTTTCATGAATATGGGAAATTCTGGCAAGTTCTCTTTCAATTACTCTTTGAGGAGGTACTGAAAATATATTTGCCCTGAAGTAGACCTGATTAAAAAAGCATTTCCCTCTTCAACCTTATTTACAGTATGTTTAATTTTCTTCAAACAAACTAATTATCAAAACATTTTTAATATAAATTACTATAATGTACGGGATTCATAACTTCTAAAATAATAAAATGAATAATCATTTCCTTATATAAAAAATATACAAAACGTATGGATAAACATACAATAATATGATTTTCAAAGAACATACAAAATGCATAATAAAAATTGTAAGTACAGAACAATCAATTATTTTAAAATTTATGAGTGTCTAATATCATATGCATTATAACTTATTATTTTTAATATGTATGTCTGTTTTTGTACATAAAAACATACCCATGTACTTGCATGTATGCATACATGCATATATAAATTCAAGTTTGCAAACATTTGTTCACCTGCATAATGAATCAATAGATTATAAAGAAGAAAGAAACTGTTTGTTATGCAAATGAACAAATGTCTGCAAGTTTGAATTATAAATACAAGAAAAGGGAAAATTCATTATTATATATATAAGTATATATAAATCAAATAAAATAGCTGTTATAGATTAACTAAAATAATAGTAATGAAACAAAGTACTAATGGTCAATAAATCTTACAAGTAATTATTATAAAGTGCAGAGTACTTTCAGCTATTATTATAACCATTTTCAATTGGAAATCTTTTAAATTTGGCAAAAGAAAACACTATCATATAATATTCTAAGATAATTCTAACAATCATGCATTATCTATTAATTAAAAAACTTCTTATTTCTATTTATCAAAATTGCCTCTTTAATTTTTCTCATATTAAGGTTTCTTTCCTTATAAAAGAATTCTAATATTTTTTAGGTTGAAATTGAAAATCAAAGAATAAGTTTAATAAATAGAAATAAGAATTTTTAATTAATAAATAAAGTATGAATGTTAAAAGATTTATGAATTCTGGGATATCACATGATAACAATTAGTTCTGCCAAGTATAAAGGATTCTAGTTGAAAATGGTTACATAAATGAAAATAACTAAACATCACATGATCACCATCTCTATACTAGCACATAATTGTTGTAAACAAAGGCAAAACTCTCCATACAGTAGTGCCACTCTGTGCTAAACAGAGTAATCAATGGATGCCAGAAGGCTTGTGCATAAAATCCCTATCTAGTGCCTACTCATCCAATATCCCCAGATTAGTTTCTGGCTTGTGGCCATCATCAGTGAGGAGCCTTGGATCTGAGAGCACTGCACCTAGATTTTAGGATCTAATGCAACCCTCCAGCAGCCACCTTTTAATTCTACTTTACTACAAAACTATGAGAATGAAATTTAAAACATTGTTAATATCTTCAATCTAAGCTCAATAGCTTATATAGTCATATTTGGTCTGAACTCAATTCAGCACCCATACATTTTGGTGTCTTTGGATCTTAAACAACCATAGCCACCACTAGATAGGAATTTTATGCACAAGCCTTCTGGCATCCATTGATTACTCTGTTTAGCAAAGGGTGGCACTACTGTATGGAGAGTTTTGCCTTTGTATAAATGAAAATACTTATGTGTTTTGTAACAGTTATTTGTGAGATTTATTGTTTTACATGTAAATATGTAAACATGAATTTTACATTTATACATAAACACATTGACATTACATACACATGACATAATTTGTCATTTTATTAATTTTAATACAGATATGTGCATAGTTTATATTGGTACAGAAACATATACATCTGTATATACATAAAAAATTAAACAAAATATATTTTATTTTATATATATTGTGCCATTACAATTTAGTCATTAGCTAAATTTATCGTAATGTGCATGAAAGAAAATGTTGAACAAAAATCATCATCACATTTTCATAAAAAAGGGAAGCTGTAGGGCATCCAAGTTTAAACCCTACAAGATAAAGTTCTAAAAGCTTTAGATAGAAAGAGAGTGGGCAACAATTATATTCTTTATTTGTTTGTGTGTTGATAGAAAGGTAATACACACATTTAAACTATTCAATATTGAATTTTTCTGTTAAAAAGCAAAGTTACACATATATAGGCAATGTATGTGTAAGCTATTTAATTGTTTTATATTTCAAATATTAAACATTTTAACTTTCTTTAAAACTAACCTATGCTTGATCAATTCTAATATCTTATTCTATACTTCTATTTTTGCTTTTCTATAATTGTAAGTCAGAATTAAAAGCTAAGGATTTAATTTTAAATATTAAGGTTAGAATTACACAGCTAGCAATTAGATTATTTAATGTCAGTTTATACATGATTTGAATGATGGAGTGTGTGTGTGTTACATCACATAAATATATCTACATTTATTAAATATTGAGAGAAAGGGAAGAAAATCTGTTGTATTATTATTTTTTTTTCTTGTTCAACAATTTTTTGTATTATAAGGGTTGTTTTTCTGTTAAAAAAACTTAGAAAGAATGTGAGAAGTCTAATTTTCAAAATGTCTCATCTTAAGATCAAAAGAAAGAAGCTCAAAATTTGAGATGTTACATGGGTGTAAAAAAAAGGGATTAAGTCTATTTTTTTCCTTCAAAACAAAAGTTGTCTGAAAACCAGGTGTGTGATTTTTTTTTAATGTTCCTAAAAAAGATTGCACTTTCCAGCTAAAAACGAGTTGGTCAAAAATAGTAAGTCACACTATCACTCTAATTGGGTGAGTTGACTCAAAAAAAAATCGATATAAAAGCAGTCTGGCAAAATCAGTTGAGCTATTATAATATATTGTGATAGAGAGACCTTTTTAAAAAATTATTAAAACTAAAGCAGACAAACATTTTTAATTCTGCTAGATAACCTTTTTCTTTTAAAAATCTTTTTTTTTAATATCAAGTTTTGAATGTTGAAAATATAAGGATGGCAGGCTAGAAAATTAATATGTGTCTAGTCTGTCTACCAGACTCATCACCAACTAGTACATCATATAGGAAAGAAAAGATGTCTTGTCTGAAAAATAATATTCTACATCTTTCAACTGACCGAGAGAAATCAGATGTTTTTAAATAGAAATAAGAAAGCATTCACCCGCATTTGAAGGCGATCAGAAGAAAAATGATTAATCTACAGATAAATAGTAAATCATCAAGTCCAATTAATTGTTCCAGTAACTGAGTTTAAATCCAAGCAAAATTATAAATGTGAAAACAACAGCTATACTTCACCCACTAAAAGAATCATGCTTGACAGGGAGAGAAGAAAAGTTAATATAATTATTTCCAAATTGTCCACTAAGGCAAATAACCTCAATAGAATCATCATCATCAAATAATTATACACCTCAAGAAAGAGATTGTTTAAAAAAAAATGGAAATGGTAGTGCAAAATATAGACATTGAACAAGATAAATTTGAATTATTGGAAGTTGCAGCCAAAAAATGGAACTGGTAATATGAATTTTTTTTATGTTTTCTTTATAATATCAGAGACTTAGCAAAATTTTAGCAACAGAGTAGTATATTTTTGTTTAAAGAACTTTTAAAACAACCAAGATCAATTGAAACCAAGAATTTCTTAATAATGATTTCATATGTACTAAAATTATGATTGTCTTTTAACTTAAGGTTATGAAATGTTATTAATATGTAACACTTTTTTTATTATTTTTGTTTTAAATAATATTTTTGTTATTATGGGGATAAAACACACACATACATTATAATATAATACTTGTTGCATATATGTAATTGCGAGGGAATGTGAAGGAATAAGCAGTATTAAAATATTATTTGGTTTTAAGAAAGTATAGGTTTCAGAGTGTAGAAGGGAGGGGGATAGAAAGATACTTTAAAACTTGTTTCTAAAACTTGCTCTTTCCAATTTTACTAACATTTATTTTTTATCATTCTGCTTGACACGTTAGATTATAAAGTATGTGTGCCAATGAGTGAATATTTTTTTTATGAAATATTTTTCTTGTGGATGGAACATTTTAACAAATCGGTTACCCAATTTAATACAATATACATTTGACGGGAAAGGGGGAAGAACTTGAAATTAATCTGAAGATTGCAATATAATCAATTATTATTGTTATTATTATTCATATCAATTTTCATGTTTATCTATAAATTTTCATGTAGATATTAGTAAGGCATTAATAAATGTTAATTTGTTTTATTAAACGAGGCGTATATATTTCATTAAGAGTAGTCTTTATTAAGTGTGATCATTCATCATCAAGGTGAATATTAGCTATTTAAGTTCCAATTAGATATACTAAAATTAAGCAATAGTTATGAATTTCTTTAAGAATTAGGTTTTATGTTTAAGCTTAGTCCTAAAGCTGTGGTTGAAACCATTGTCATTATCGTTATCATTATCATCATCATCACATTTTAATTAATGAGCTGTTTAAATGTTTAAAGGCCATAAATAAATATTGATTTCATAGTATTTAGTGATTTCTTAGTATTAGGATAACCACCATCCCAGCATCTATTTCATACAAGAATGAGTGATTTACTATCCTAAATTAATAATATAATCTGAGCTAGTAAAACTTATAAAAAAATATTGAAACACATTTGTTATGTTAAGGTCTAAGAAATGATTTCTGTCTAATGAATTCCACTTTAGTTTAAAAGATGTTTTATGTTACCTAGGTGTTTACTTAAATATTAGTGCATACAGTGCTATGGGTCTAAAATCAAAATCATACATTTTGTAAGAAATAAGGTACCAAAGGGATTCAAACCTGGTACATGTGAAAAAGTTATAAATATAACTTTGTCTAGGTCCAGCTAACCTAGTGGCGCCCTGATAGACCATATTCACTTGTTGTTCACTTAGACATGCACTTGAGATCCAACCAAGAAATGAAAGTGGATAAAATCTACTGTCTGTATACCTGAGAAGATATTTTATTGAGTTACTAGTGTACTCACCTCACTTGATTTCCATATACCTGAGTTATAATAGTTGTTATTAATAATTTGTTTATAATTATTGATATTGTGATATCTTGAGAAATCTAATTATAGAAATATGTTTAATTTATTCCTACTCATCATTTTAACATTTATGACCTTATGGCTATATAGCTACTATCCAGGAGTATGTTTCATTTAATCCAATGATCCTTAATATGACTGATAATTCAGTCTGATCTTTGTTTAACAGCTTATGCTCAGCAAGTTGCCTAAATAATTCTTTTCTTTTTGATATAAAATTTAAGCTGCCATGCTTTTTGTTTATTAAGTATTTGAATATTTGACATTTCTTAATTATTTAATATATTTGGATCATTTGATCAGTTTATTTAAGTTACAATATTTATATGTTACCGTTGAAGTGATTTATCGGTTAGTATTAATAATCACCAATTATTGTTAATAATAACCAAATAAGACAATCAAAGTGATTAATTTTAAGAAATTTATCACAAAGAACCACTAGTTATTCATAATTCTCGACTGTTAATGGGAAATGTACTAAATTTTGATAATGTTAGGTTTGCGCTCCAACACTAAATGTAATAATACATTTCGACATGTTAGGTTGGCAGCTTCTCTGTATTCCATAGGAAAGGAGTTGTGTTTGGACTAATCATTCGCTTACTACTGATTACTATGTTATTGGAAGAGATTGGTTTTTATTTATGTGTATCGCTAGTGTGGCTGGCGCATTGTTTTTATATTTTCATTAATTTTACATTACCTGTAAGCACAATGGAGGGTTTTAACATAATGAAGAAGCAACTTAATAATCAAATGAATAATTTGAAATCGAAAAAGAAACCAAAAACCATCAGTTATTTGCAAGAGAAGAGTATTATTCATTTTTGCTAAAAGTTAAAGCAAACAAAGAGAAATTTTCAGTCAAATCAAGTGCAGAATACTAACATTTATCAACGATGTGACATTGTAAAAATTGGAAGGGATTGAAAAAAATCATCATATCCATTAAAAATGAAAATGAATCAATTATATATTTTACACTTTTTTAGAAAAGAATTTTCACTTAATTCATGACATCTCTATAGCAATTGGTCATGCAGAGCAAATCAGGATGATGAAAGAACTTAATAGCAAAGTGTAAAAATGTTACCACAGAAAATGTTATTCTGTATTTAAATCTTTATAAAAATGTAAAACTTTTATCTAATTAAAGTTTCCCTATTTATTTGTATTCCTTATTTGTATAATTTTATATATAATACCACAATAAATAAAAAAATGACTAAATATTAAAATTAATAAATAACAAATAATATTATACAATATATTTTTTTTAGATTTACCGGACTTCTATGGTAAATCGTTAATAATTACATTGTCAATGTGATTTATATGTATTATTTATCACTTTGACCAAAGAACCCTGATAATTATTAGTAATTACCTGGTCAATGTGATTTTTACAGATTTTTTATGACTTTGACCAAAAAATATCCAGTAATTATTAATAATAAGAAGATTTATTACTTTAACCATAACATATATATGCATATATTTCATATATGAACATGTAATTCAACCCATTATAAAAAATATTCCAATGCCCCTATTGACAGGGGGTTCATACAAAATTCAAATACCGAAAATGACAGATCTGAGAGCAATCAATGGAATTTAACCCCACAAATCAGCCGATCTACCCGTTGCATTAAAACATGCAATATTATACAGACATTAATGTAAATTATATATAACTACATACACATACAGGACACTATACACATTCTAACATAAAGTTTTTAACGAACTCTGTAATATACTAAACGATCATATAAATTAAAAATAAATGTCCTTTGTATACTTCTGGCAACTTAATACTATTAAAAGTTTTATGAGTATATTCGTAAATCGATAAATTTTCACCATCAACAATAAGTTGTCGAATTTGTTAAAGCAAACATTATTTAACAATAAGTCAGGAGTCGTTAAACGCTTTTAAATTTCACAGAAAAATCAAGAAAACTTTTACTTGTAAAACTGAAAACAACTATGTCAGAATTTAATGAGTTAAGTCAAATGCATGCATTATTTATGTCCATATATTCTCTACTGAAATTAAATTCAGCAAACTAGTTAAAGGGACTTCTTTGAGGAAGCAGTGATCGACATTTATCATTATTTGCAAGACCCTTAATGAAATGTAATCTAGTTTAATCTCTGGTGTTAGAACTTCATCATAAAACAATAAAGCCTCTTGCATTATTAAGATGTAGAGGCATAATTTAAATATTTTATACAGTAATTGGTATTTAATAAGGTTTGCAAAATTGTAATTATCCTGAATATTGTTCAGACGCCGGTAGTAACTAAAACATATGCTCATTTTAAAAGTTAATTGCAGCTGTTAGATTGGCGAGCCTGGTAATTTCTCAAAGCATTTTCCAATAAAAAGACATTGATAAAAGAAAAAATATAATATATATATATGTGTGCGCGCATATTACCTAGTTAGCTTTTTCTAGAAGCAGAGCAAGAATAAAAAGTATTCAAATCCTCACCAAATGGCAATTATCAAGCTAGAAAGTATTATCTTCTCATTCATGGTTCCTGTATGAATGGTTGTTGAAGAGCAGTGGGTTATTTATTTAAATAGAATATTTTGTTTTTTACCTTATAAGAATTTATGTATAATATGTATACACAAACGAGTATGTACATAAAAGGAGACGTGTTTGTATGTGTAATTTCAATTATATCTTGTAGTATTTCAGCTGTTTGTATGTGTATTTTCAATTATATCTTGTAGTATTTCAGCTATCCAGGGAAGTTAAATGTTCTTTATGAAGTATTATCAATTTATCTTTCTTATTGTATTGCTAAGTCCATATAATATCAATATCAACTATGTTCTTCATTATTTTATACAATGCTTTTTACAATCCACTATTGATAGTTTCGATTGCCCCAGCAATCTTTTTCAGAAATCGAAACTGCCAATAGTGGGTTAATAAAGAACATAGATGATGTTAAATGTAAGATTTTATTTATACTTTTCCAAGTATATTCAACTATTAATAATAACATGCAAGTTAGTATAAAACATAATATTATGACGGGTATTATCCTCATCCCTTTTTCAGGGTCTTATTGCTAAATACTCAATTTAAGATGATTTTCTAGCCATTTATGTGGTTCTTCCATGCTTATCTCAATGAGAGTCTGTTGCTTGTTCCACAATACTTCAGAAAATTTAGTTTTAAATCACATCCATACATTTCATATGTAATCTACTTCCAGATCTTTTATAATTTCTGAGGATCTAGTTCGAGACTTCAACCTATGGTCTTTTACTTTAGAACATTATAATAGATTTTTTATGACATGATTATTTTGCTGTAGATTCTTGACAGAACATTCAGAAAGGTGATCTTCATTTGAAATGAGACTTAGATGGCAAGTGATGTCCTTAATAGTGTTTTATATATTTTCTATGAAGAAACTCCTGATATTTAATGAAATAATAATGAAAGAACAGGAAATAATTGCAAAAGAATAGACATATAAAGAAAGCTGTCCATCATCATCATTTTCAACCACTATCAATCCCCTGCAGGATGATCTCTCCAAGTTCAATCCATCCCCGATCTGTAGCCACAACTTCAACTCCTGTCAGTCAATATTTTAAGAAATTGGTACTCAGAAATTAATTTAAATATAATCTAGATAAATTCAAATTTGCATATCATATGCATAAGGAAGTATGTAAATAAGGCTATGATTCAAATTAACTCTCATTTAGCATGAGATAAGAATGTGCTTCAATTTACTGAAGCAATAGGCCATATTCAGATTAAAAGATATTTCTCTGCTATTTAAAAAAAAGTTGAGTCTACTGTCTTCATGGTCTTGAGTTATTTCTTTGAAAATGATTTCACTCTTTTCATATGCTAATTGAAAGGTTTTTCTCTTTTAGAAAATGATCTTTTTTGTGAAGTCAAAGCAATGTTATTAGGACCAATCGGATTAATTTAACACCTTATCCTTCAGGAAAATCACAGATGAATATATTAAAGAAAATAGATGAGAGCTCTGTGACAGACTGTTTCTAAAATGTTGTATACAATAATCGATTCTTTGCATTTATTGTTGTATGATTGTTGTGTATATATATATTACTATGCATATTCATTATTTATATATATATACATGTAATGATCCTATTAACATAGAATATATATAAATGGGGGGAATCAGCTCTTTAGTCTATTAATTAGCTAATTAATTCGTAAAATTGTCTTTTTTATTGATAAATCATCTTTTATAGGTTGAGCCTTTGACGTATTTGTTCTGTTGGTTAGAGTGTTGCCTTGAAATTTAATATTTCAAGATTCTAAAGGTATAAGTTTGACTCCCATGCTAACAGTGTCATTGGTCAGGACAACAACACCTGAAGAAGAGCAAAGAATAATGCCACTTGAAACATTGTGCAGTATATTAACCCGTGTTGTCTTCCTAGGTTGTTATTATTAACAGTTGTTTGTATTTGGAAAAGTTTAATTAAAGTTTAAAAATTTCTAGGTGTTGAACGTTTACAGATGATGGAAATAGTCCAACATATTATCGCATCTTTTATAAATGTTTACTTTGGTCTGCTACATTTCATCTGTTATAAGAATGACCAATAAGCTTGTCAATGGCATGGATTGCAGAGCTGGAGGAATGGTCATCAATGCCTTTATGCAAAACAACATTTGGTGCCCCCCCCCCATAAAACAAATTTTACATGATTTTATATACATTTTAATGTTTTATTAAAAATAACAATGAAAAAAATTATTAGATAATTATAAATTTACAATAAGAAAACGAATCTCCTTGAAGCATTTGTTTTACATTGAAATGCAGTTTCTGAAATGGCTTTCAAAAAAACAAAAGATCCAACTTTTAATATAAATTTCTGCGAAATTTCTTCAGAATCAGTTTTTTTTTTTTTTTTAAAAAAAAAAACAATACATTAATCAATAAATATAGTAAAACTTTTCGGCTTTTTTAACCAGTCATTTTTACGAGGCGCCATTTTATTATTTATAATAAATTCATAATCAAAAAAATATGAGTAGCGATTTTAAATTTATTTGTTTGATTACTTGATTAAATTATGTTTTTTGAGGATTATTCAACAAATGATTAAATTTAAAGTATACTACTGTATTATAAATATAGGGGGTTTGAACTTAGACTTTCAAGTACCCATCAACTATCCACACTATCTCATACCACTGATACACATGACTACACATATGAGTAAAGATAAATAATCACCAATATACATATTTCATGCTAAACTAGCACTCATCAGTTGGTTCAGATTATCATCTCCCACACACATATATAATCAGTGCTCAGTTTATATTAAGACAACAAATCTTCATACTTTAATGGAAATGTTTTAATCTACTTCAAACTCCAACTCCCCAGCCATCCCAATATTATTGCCACTATTATGTTTATTTTTTAAACAGTGCCATTTTGCTGTTATAATTACAGATTTGTATTTGACTGATTTTCTTCATTTCTGAGAACCTTCCAAATTTCCAACTGATGTTGAACCCAGGATTTCAAAGCAACAATGTACAATCGGAGCTTATTTTCAAATCTAGTTTTCTTAATTAATAAAACCCCACCTGACCATTGCTCTATCACAAAAAAGGTAATCATTAATTCTAAAGTGGCATGACTTCTATACAGCAGGACATAATACTTATTGTTTGTGACTTCCTTTTCTAGTGGTTCTTCTTCATTGTCTTAGTGATTACATTATAAAATAAGTTTATTTACTTTCATAAAAAAATAAATATCGATAACTAACTTAACTCCATATTTTTCATGGCTACTAATCATCATTATCATCAATCGTTATCAATCCACTGCTGGATAAAGGTCTCTCCAAGTTTAATCCATCTTCTCCGATCTTTAGTTTCTCTTATCCACATCACCCCTAAGCACTTTCTTATTTCATCCATCCATCTCACATGTGGTCTCTTTCTGGGTCTTTTACAATCTCTTGAAATCCAGTTTAAGATTTCAATTGTCCATCTATTATCATCTCTTCTAGCAATATGTCCAGCCCAACTCCACTTCAATCTTTTAATTTTTTCAATGAGATCAGTAACACCTGTTTGTTCTCTTACTCATATATTGCATTTTCGATCTCTTCTTGATACTCCCAACATGCATCTCTCCATACTTCTTTGAGTGGTCTGGAGTCTCTGTATTGCTCTTCTATTAAGTGTCCAAGTCTCAGATCCATTATTAAGAACTGATAAAACAGGCTACTAACATGCATTAGTTTATTTGGAATTCTATATTATTATTTTTGAAATGTCTTCTTGTATTTAAGATCTTTTAAAAGATGATAGATTCAGAGAAAAACAGTATTTGTTTCATTACTGAGTCTATAATTTTATGTTTCCTGTTGTCTATATTTCTTTAGGATTAAAACATGACCATATATCCTGTCATATTCTAAACATACTAATAATATAAGATAACTGAATGTCTTTATTATGCAAGAATTCATAAGAATTTTGGATACTTTGGGATTAGCACTGCCATGTTATAATTGTTCAACCATAATTATTCTAACTTTACAAATTATTTTGACACTTTAGACTCTAAACTACTAAACATCACATGATCACAAGTCTTCTGGCATTGATTGATTAGTCTGGCTTGCACTGAATGACACTAATGTTTGGAGAGTTTTGCCTGTTTTTCACGCTAGGCTTTCTTAATAATTTTTCTGCCAATGTTTGCAGCAGCAGAATGCCATACCTTTCTCCAGTGGGGGGAGGATGTGGTTTGTCATGGAAGAATGATGTATTTGTGATTATTATAAAAACCTAAAATGTTGGAATAATTCGCAGAGTTAGAATAATTATGACTAGATGATTATGCTAATCCCAAAGTTCTGAATTTTGGATTGTTAAAAGTGCAAAGCATTGGAATAAATCCAAGGATCTTGTATTTCAGAATCTGATACTCTACCATTGAACATTACTACACAGGACAAAATAATTGAATGGTTTTGTTGCTCGAAAGTTCATGAGTTCAAGTAACAGAAGTGCCATCACTGAAATAGATCTGAGAATCTCACATTCCAGAATCTGATACTAATGGAATGACTTCTTTTCTTAAGAGTTCATAAGAAGTTTTAGCACTGGGAGTCCCAGCATTTAATAGATCCAAGAACTTCATGCTCTGAAATCTGACACTTTATCACTACAGTAAACCATACAGGGTGTAGGATCTATTTTTCCATTTTATATATATATATATATATTATAACCTACACTCCCAACACCGCTCTATACATTACATGAGCGAAATGCCCAGGCGCCAGTTCTACCAATGAATAGAACAATATAATAAAAGATATAATATAAAATTATTACTGAGACTCTATATTTAAGTTTATGTTCAGCTCAGCTCAGTGGGAGGCTATAGGCAGTTCTTAAGATACATGATAATAAATGAATAAAAGAAGAAATATTATAAAACATTCAATATAATGTAAATTCCTTTGCTAATTAATTGTATTATAAAGAATCATAATATTTATTTGGTACAGACTATTAAAATACACTTTAAATTTAATTTCTTCCTTCATCCAAGTAGCATATATCAGCTTGCTAAAATTATATTTTTAAACAATTCTATTACTTGGCATATCATAATCTTAACATCTACTTTAATGCCAATCAAGAAATAAATAACAAGATCTCAGGGAATTGAACAAACACAGTTGAATTAATAAACTTCATTGCCCATAAGTTACAATTCTAAAGTATGAGAAAAATATAATAAAACAAATTGACTAAAATATCTTACTGTGTTTCAATAATAAGATAATAACAGAGATAGGGAATTTTAATCTCGTATCATCATCTAACAAAATATACTGACCTGGCAATCTTTCTAATATGTTTAACAAGTGGCAAATACTCTTTATAATGTTTGGATTAAGAAAAACAATATTGTCAGACACTAGCAAATTTAATGTGATAACTCTAAAATAATATATCAGTTATATAACAGATTTATGAAATATGGAGATGTGGAAATGAAAATGCGAATGTATACAAAATAACTCACGACACAGTTGTTTTAGATTTAAATAACTAAACAAATCATTTATTACAAATAAACAAAATAAATTGGGATGAATATAATATTTACAAAATAGGTCTTTGTTTTATAGACCTTTAAATTATTAAATAAATCTTTAGCATCAGTTTGGGATTCCTACTATCTAAACAAACTAATAATAAACTTAAAGATCCCGACTTGGAACACATACTTGCTTAGATGTTTTATCCATACGACAATAAATAAATGAAATACTACATTATTAGCACAACAAAAAAAAATATAAATACTTTCGCGAGGATATTACTGTTGATTGACAAACTAAATCGAATCATTTATATTGGCTTTCAGCAAAGCAACTTTATCTAATTGAATAAATAATCATTCTAATTCCTTATACCTTTTACACATAGCAAAATCATGTTTATTCTGATGATTTGATGATTAATTTATATTTAAACAGATACAGTGTATTTTAAAATACTTATTTCCTGTTTAAATCTTAATGTTTTATACTTTTATTAACTGAATGTAGTATATTTCCAAGCATTTATTTCTCATTTTTATGTTTCAATATTCTATACCTCAATTCGCGATATTATTTATATTACGCGTGTGTGTGTACGTTCAAGCACCAATATTATAAAACAATCTTTTCTGTAAACTCTCCCTTCATTAAGAAAATATCACATAATTAATTTATTTCGAACAATGTCGTAAATCCTCCATAAATATGACACTAGTACTACATCCAGAATTAATCTAACAATTTGTCTAACCATTTTTTTTTAATTAACACAAAGCTATATTTTATGATTTCACATACAACACGTTATAAAGGGAATATACATGAGGAGCAGATAAACATCTATTGAACACTTCTACCAGAATTCATCTAATTCCACATATACCTTTGGTGGAGAGCATCTACTCAACACCAAGAATCCAAGAAAAACGTCATATCACTTCCTAAGCATCATTTAATCATCTTTTAACAATAACTCCTTTACTTCTAAATACATTATTTGGTGGGGATTTTAAATTCCACAACACCAGGACCCTAAGAACATCACTTCAAAAATATCATTAATCATGCGCATATAAAATAAACTAGGCTCTACTCATGGAAATTATTAACATATATTAAATAAGCAAGATCTTTTATCCCTATAAATATTACAACGCAGTCAGATTTCTTTCTATTATCATAGCTTCTAAAATATTGAACCTTATAAATACATGCTAGCAGACAAATACCTACAGATAATACATCAATCTGTTCAACTCAGGAAATACGACAGTGTACGAATTTATGCATAAAACATTCACAAATTATACTTTATCACACAAATATTACAATTGTGCAAAACAAACACACTCTCGCGAATAAAAGTATATATAATATTAACCCTAAATTACGCACTAAGCATGTAATATGATAATTAAATATTGCATTAAGGTATTTTTTTTTTTTTAATTTAATAAACTTTAGGTTACTTTTAAGATTTAATGCTTCTAATTATTATGAACGAACTTTCTTTTTATATTTAACAAACTATTTTTATTATACGTTCGTTCGTTGATTCAAAAATAATAATAATAATAATAATAATAATAATAATAATAATAATAATAATAATAATAATAATAATAATAATAATAATAATAATAATACTTCTCACTTTAAGATAATAACATATGCAAAAATAAATGTAAACCTCTCTAATAATATATTATTAAAAATATTTCCTTCATCCTCATAAGGAAAATAATAAGACCTATCTGAACACAATCAATTTTTTTTACCTACTTGTACGTTTTCCAGAGACGGTCTTGAAAGTCAAAATAACATATATTATAAAATAAACATAATAATATTAAAGCTTCTCTATCCATCATATACATTATATATGAGTTAAGCAATAAAAAAAAAAAAAAAGACACAAAAGTTATTAGTTTTGTAATTTGAATCAAAAGTTCATTTGCAAAGCTTCTCTCCGGGATTATACAAACAGTATAGGACACATTCCAAACCGCATTTAAACTAAATGCACTTCTGCAGTATAACTTAAAATATATATATATAAGCGTAACTTAAATATACCCACTACTTTTCAGTGTTCATAACATATCCATTTGAGACACCAAATCAAGCAAGCAGTTAACTCCTCCTTTATCATACTGAAAATATACTATATTTTTGTGCCGTTCTGGATTAAATACGCAATTGTCCTTATTATTTTGAATAGCATTCTACACTTTAAATTGTCTTTAGTAATTCCGTGATTAGTAATGCTTTGTTTGATATTCCGTCCTTATTGAAGAGAACCAAAAAAAATTACCAGCATTTTTCTTTTGTCCTTCAAATTCAATTTAAACAGAAGTAGTTTATATGTTATTTCTTAATTCATAAATAAGTATTAGCTCCAGATATATCCAATAAATGAATACTGTTATCTAAGTACGAAGAATTTAAACGTAGTATGCTCTATCAAGATAGACATATCCTTAAGTCTATGTATAATCTTCGCGCATGAAAAATAGTGAGAACAAAATGTATTCTATATAACAGTCTGCATACGTTTTCCATATAACCAAAAAAAAAGAAAACACGTTGCTTAATGATAAAATGATAGTTATGTAAACCATTCTTATTTAAAACTGGAATTAAATAAAATAATATAAACTGCATGATATTAATATACATCTTCACAAGAGCAATAGTGACGAAAAGATTAGTTTAGAATGTTTAAATTGAAAGAGAATAAGCAAAGCGAGTACCTTTATAAAGTTTAGTGCTGCATATTGAAATTAGCTCCTTCCATGATATATTTCTTCTAATCTGACTTCAGCAATTACTTTAGTTGTTTGAACAATATAAGCCACTGTCTTTTTGGCTCTAATTCTTTACAAAGCTAATTTTTTTTTACATACTGGAGATCTTTGTTACAAGCTCTCTCTTTAGCAACAGTTCATTTTCCTTTTTTTTTTTTTGTTACTAGCTTACTCCCACGCATCTTGCCAACTCTGCTAATTACATATTAAAAAAAAAAATCTTTACAAAAAAAAAAATGATTTTGATTTTCAGAATTAAATGACAAACAAAAAGAAAAAATAATAATAATGAAATAAATAGCTTTTACAAACCTGAAAGAAAAATGAATATTAATTAACTATCAGATAAAAATGATTAATAATTTATTTAATTAGTAAAATAATTTATTGATTCAACTATCTATTAATTATTGGAAAGAAATATATATTTGTTAATTATTTAAGATAACTACTGTAATTTAAATATTTTTTATTGTGAATGTACTATTGTTGGCTGTTATTTAAAGGATGAAAATGAGATGAAACCTAAGGCAAAATCATACAGGCATACACGTGCATGCACTACAATCTAAATATTGAACTACCTTAATTAAATCTAATCAAAACTGCTATTAACTGTTGACAAAAAGGATAAAAATTAACAAATAAAGGATTTTAAAACCATTCAACTAAATATTACACTAACATAGGATCACTTTGCATTTTTCCAACAAAATATATCAATTTCATTAACAAACCACCCCCCTTCCTTACATTATATACCCCATTAACCACAATAATACTAATGAATACCTATCAAGTGGTCAATAAACTACATAGGCAACCCATACTCAAACTTTAAACGATCTTGTTCAAAAATTTTAAAATTCCAAGACTATTTTTTTTTTTTTATAATACAATATAGCTATTTAATTAAGATACAAGGTATCTTAAACCCTTGTGCCCATTCAGATGGTCACAATATATATATATATATATATATATATATATATATATATTATAGCAGTATTCGCTCCTGATTCACCACAGTAGATACAAAGGTTTATAACAGTTACCAAACTGAGAAACTAATTCAAAAAGAAAAAAAAGATATAAGTTTATGGAAGATAACGCTTTTCTAACAACTTTATAATTATAAATTACACTATCACGAATTTTTACATTTTGATTTACAACTGTCAAACACACTCCACTCACAACTTTGATACCACCCACCTCAGATATATACAATAATGATTATTACTAATCATTTACTAAGCTAGAGATTATCTCTAGCACAGATATAAACTTTAAACCTCAGTTAAAGATTAATATATCTGATTTTTTAATTTTAAACATACACACACGTGGAGATATTCACTTTTCTCTTTCCCATGTATAACATCTTCATAGATATATTAAGCAACCTCCATACTTCCACTATTCTTTTTAAATTCATATAAAGATATAATAAAAGACAAATGCCCCTCAAGATGCATTTCATGTTGAACCAGCACTCATCAGTTGACCCAGGTCACCATCTCCCATATATATCTTTATTACATGAAGACTATTTATCTATAGTAAATTGTTACATTTTTATTTACAACTGCCAAACTCACTCCACTCACAAATTTGACACCTTCCACCTCAGATAAATACATTAATGATTATTACTAATCATTTACTAAACTAGAGATTATCTCTATCACAGATATAAACTTTAAACCTCAGTTAAGGATTAATATATCTGATTTTTTTAAATTTTAAACCTACACACACATGGAGTTATTATTATCTCTAGCGCAGATATAAACTTTAAACCTCAGTTAAAGATTAATATATCTGATTTTTTAATTTAAAACATACACAAATATTTAACTGGGGTTTAAAGTTTATATCTGTGCTAAATATAATCTCTAGATTAGAAGAATGATTAATAATAATCATTTATTGTATTTATCTGAGGTGGATGGTATCACAGTTGTGAGTGGAGTGAGTTTGACAGTTGTAAATAAAAATATAACAATTTACTATAGATAAATACTCTTCATGTAATAAAGATATATATGGGCGATAGTGACCTGGGCCAACTGATGAGTTCTGGTTCAGCACGAAATGCATCTTGGGGGTCATTTGTCTTTTATTATATCTTTATTTATATGAATTTAATGGAGGTTGTTTAATATATCTATCACGAATTTTATGAAAAAGTGTTAAGTGACAAAAAAAAAAAGCGTAAAAAGTTTACAATTAAGACCAATAATTATATTAATGCGATGACAGAATAAACTAGAGTGTTTTGATCTCAGTTTAACTAATATAAATTCAAACAATCAGGTAAAGATTAAATCCAGGCCGTTTAGTAATTATCGTTTGCTATCAAAAAAGTTTAAGTTATCCCGACAGCAATTAACGGCAAGCCAGATATCTTCTATGGAGATAAATTGATTTCTTACAAATGCTTCAAAACTAATTACATAAAGTTTTATTTAATATGGTAATTAATTTAAGAAACTTATTAACTCACGGCAAAATCCAATTTAACTAATTTGGCAATTTAATCATTTTACAAAAATTAGTGCAATTTTCAAAATTGTTAAATTCACGTTCCATTTTGTCTAGGTAAACTTGCAAGAGAATAAAAGTACGTTCCCGCATTATTTTAAACACACACATATATTATCATAGGTATATAAAAGCAGATTAATTAAGCATATATATATATTACATAATGCTTCAATATTTCTCGAACTATAGAATTAAAATAGTTGGCAATGAAATAAGTAATTGAATAATTATGTAAAATGTCAATCGAACCAATTCAATATGTGGAACCCTTTATCTCTCAAGCCCACCATTCAATCATAAAACTAAATCACGCAAAGCAAGTTAACAATAACATTAAATTAATAAAATTATTAAAACTTTGATTGAAATAATACATTTTAATTATTAGATAATCTCTCTGCTCTCTTGCAGGTTTCCCTTCTTCATTCTTTCTTTCCCTCTTTCTTTGGTCATTATCTTTATCTTCCTTTGCTCTCACTTTTCCTTTTCCTCTCTTCTTTATCTCTTTCTCTTTTTTCTCTTTTCCCCCCTCCTTGATCTCCTATTATCTTTATATATATTACAACATAAGTAACCCTATGTAAATCAATTCACCTCAGCCAATGTTTAAAATTAACCAATAGAATATCAGCAAACTGTTGTCAAGGCAATTCTTATCAGTGTATTTTAAGCATGTGATTTATAACTTTAATATCAAAGTCTACTATTAAAATATATGATGTTACACCAAATATGAGAATGCTGGAATATATTATACTAAAATAGATATATTCAGTATTACCACTTCACTATACATCTACACTTGTGCATCTGTACTGCCTATCAGAAGTTCACATGGCTCTCCTGAGGGAAAAAGTCTCTCCAATGCTTATCTATAAAGATTAAAACAAGTTTTAGCTTTCACAAATTACTTCATCTCCTTACATCATTGTTTATGTTTTGGTTTCAAACTAAGAAATGATCTAGTTTATTAGTTAGGATTTTTCTTATTCAGTGGCAGCTTATCACAACGTTATCACCAGCAGACAAAAAAAGTACATGATAAGGTAGATCATTAGTGACTGCAGGAGCAAAGTGTGGGCTTATTAACATAAAGAATAGTAGATATATCAAGAAAGAATGTTCAGCTTGAGTAGATTTCAGAGTTTGTCTATCTGGGCTTTAGATTACATCAAGCAGAAAGATGTCCTATGAAAAGAAATACAGGGTTATTATAGCACGAACACCATTTACAAAACTAGTGCTCATATGAAAAAAACAGAAGCATGCACCTGTGGACAAAATATAGACAGCAGAAGTGTTTGAAATAATCCATTGCAATGCATGAATGTAAAGCATAGATTCTGAGGAAGAGATCAAAAATTGATGATTTTGAAATAAAATATTTAAAAAATGCTTGGAATACCTTAGACAGCTAAGAGAACTTATAGATGGGTTTGTGAAGGTCATATCCAAAGACCAGGATTGGAGATGGTAAAACAATAAAATAAAACTGCAAAACCTCAATACATGGCATTTCATCTAGTGATTATTGACTTTTCCTTCAAGATTTTCTCAAGAAATCTTTGCTCATCAAAGAGTTATTTGAAAGCTGTTTTAATTTTTACTTTATCTTCTTAGATCTCTTACTCTTTTACATTTTTCTTAATTATAGAATGATCATCTTCACTAATTGACTTTATCAAATAATCTTCAATTTATAAGCCCTTAATAAATAATTAATTCTAAAAAAAAAATCCTGACAATATAAATATAAACTTCAACAATTAAATTTATAAGTGTGACATCACTTCAATATATTCATTTTGATGATATTGTTTAAGATAAAATGCTACACCTATGTATTATTTAGATAATGAGTAAAACAATGAAGAACTGATTGGAGGTGTTTGACATGTGGTCATTGGAGAAGGGTAGAGAAAATTAAATGAATGAATAAAATGACAAATGGGGAAGTTTTAGAAAAGTGAAAAAAGATTACATGAGTAAATTAGTGGTAGAAAGAGAAATTGTATTGAATATATGTGAAAAAGAAAAAAAATGGCTTAATGAAAGAAGTTTTGATAGGGCTGGTAAATAAAAAGAAAAAGAAAGGATAGAGAAGATTGGCCTTGCTGGATGATATAAGAGATGGTAAGAAATGTGGAATTAAAGATATGAACAATGAATATAACAGAATGGAGAAATGAATGAATTGGCTGCATAGCCTCTGGATTTCTTCATAGGAGAGAGTAATATGGACTGATTGAAGTGATAAAGATTATTTATTATTTTATTAGGTTACAAATTATTATTAGATATTTCAATTATAATATTTTAGACTCTACAATCAATTAATAAATCAAATATTAAATTCCAGCATGAATATTATTCATTTAACTCTGTTCTCTTTTTCCTTATTATGCATGATATACTCAATGCATACTAGGATGATGAAGATATGTATGGGCAAGAAGATCTGAACAAGCTGCTTTTTCCAAAAATATATCTTAAAAATCATTTAATTTTTACATAGGTCTTTATCCATATGTTTTAAGAATGTATTGAATTTAATATTTTATTATTTTGAATATAAACCTCCACTCAGAGATCAGCTTGGATTTTTTTTTTAATTGTCTTAATTAAATTTTGTATAGTTTTATAAAGTTAAAACATTAAATGTGTAAGTAATGGAACTAAATTCTAAAAATGTGAATTAAAACTTCTACCCCCCCCCCTTTTAACATTTATAATCAATGAATTGACTAAATTCCTATTCATAAAATCAATTTATAATTCATTTTTCTTCAAATGCTTGTGAGATGATGATGAGATGAGATGCATTGTGGCTTCTTCTTTTTTGGAGTTAGGAATCTCTCAGCTAACTTAACGCTTTTGTATGATAGTGGCGACCTCTATCCTTTTCAAACATAAAAATTTTGAAATTGTCAGAATAAAATTTACAATTTTAAATTTTATCATAAGTATTGTGCTCTCAGGATACATGTGACTGATCCTTTAAACTGCCTGCAGCATGATCTGTGAATCAAGATATGTAGTAACAAAGTTTAGCTATTAACCACGAAAATGTATAAGGCACAAGTATGTCTGGATTATGTGTTAAGACATGAAATATGTCACAGTGTTCTATATCTTACTTTCTTCAATACTTTCATGAAATCATTGCAAAATACTTGAAAATATTCCTGCAACTCATGGTTTCATCTCAGTAAAAAGTTTGCATAATTTAAAACAAAATTTAACATTAGCTCATTGTTTGATCATGAAATAAGCTATGAAATAACACTGACATATTTAATGTTGTTTATTATTCAGGAGTTCATAAGAAGTCCAATCACTGGGTGTAACAGCTAGAGCCATGATCCATAGACCATGATCTCCAGGGTTCACCACTCTACCACTGCATTAAAACAAAGGGTAATATAATTAATATTAATAATAATAATTAAATATTTTGTTGAGTACAGGAAATGACAGATGGAGCCACAATTCATAGATATGGAGCTCCAAGAGTGTGCCATTTCACCATTTTACTAAACCCCATAAACAAAAAAAGCATTGCTTGTTCAGTGATAATACAGATTATTCTCTGCCATAGGATGAAGCCACCAACTACAAAGCAACAAGATTCAAATTAAGCAAATAAAAAAGTAATTGATAAGTTTTGTAAATTTCCTAAATAATAATAATAACACCAGCAACAACAACAACAACAACAACAACAACAACAATAATAATAATAATAATAATAATAATAATAATAATAATAATAATAATAATAATAATAATAATAATAATAATAATAATAATAATAATAATAATAATAATAATAATAATAATAATAATAATAATAATAATAATAATAATAATAATAATAATAATAATAATAATAATAATAATATGTTTGTTTAGAAAGATGATTGCTAAATATATTATTTTCATGCCTATTTTTAAAAACATTACTTTCATGTTATTAAATTTTTTTATTTGTATTTTATATTCTGTAGCTGTATTCTGCTGCTATGCGATAGTGGCTCCATCTTATGATAGAGCGTAAGCTATCGTTAAAGAGTTATGTAACAAATCTAAGTGGGGAATTAAATCACTCGAGAACTTTTAAAAAGCAAATATTTTAGCCAAAATTCTATTTTTACACTTTTTATTATTATTTAATGAATAATGCATTTTTAAAAAAGAATTTATTCTTATTGTAAACATTGTGAAACATCACATATTATTTGCTTTAAAAAAATAAAACTGAATTTACTTTATATACTTTTAAAAAAAAATTATCACCATTTATTTGAATGTAATATTTATAAAAATCTACTATCTATGAAAGAAAAAATTTGTGATAAATATTGGGCAAAAAATTCAATTAATAAACAATAAAACTACAAATATATATATAGTAACTTGGTATGTCAAGAAAAAGCACTAAGAAATTTATAATCAATATTATTTTGATTATTATTTAGCCCTAAATAATTTATATATCAGCATTCTTTAGATTTAACTAATACTAAACAAGGCAAAACTCACCATACAGTAGTGCCACCCTGTGCCAACCAGAGTAATCAATAGATGCCAGAAGACTTACGCATAAAATACCTATCTAATGCCTACTCACCCAATATCCCCAGACTAGTTTCTGGCTTGTGGCCTTCGTCAGTGAGGAGCTCTGGTTGGCACAGGGTGGCACTACTGTATGGTGAGTTTTGCCTTGTTTATAAACAATTATGTGCTAGTATAAAAGATGGTGATCATGTGATGTTTAATGATTTAACTAATACTACATATTTGGCTGTCAAAAAAATTTTAACATTGATTATATAATAAATGTTAATATTGTTATAGTAAATTTTGTATTTGCAAATATTTATCAAATTATGTTGAAATTTTATTTTTAATTTGTAATTTGTTATAGATGATACTACTATACTTTCATGTTTTTTTTAATTTATATTTTTATACATATGTTATATTGTAAACTCCTTGCTCAAAATTATCCTTGTTCCAAGATATGTATCCTTAATTGTAAATTATTATTACAACTATTTTTGTTGTTGTTGTTGTTGTTGTTATTATTATTATTATTATTATTATTATTATTATTATCATCATCATCATCTCTGAATTTAGTTCAGGCTCATATAGTTTCTTTGGTTAAAGAGCTGAGTTTGAAGACATGTAGGTGTCTGAAGATTTGGATCTTTTTCTTAATATTTAAGAATTAGATAAATGCTTGGCTTGAGTTAATATTTTGAATCTTATATCCTAGCTCCTCACTGATAAGAGCCATAGCTCAAAACCGGTCTGGGGATGGGGACCATCATAGATAAAGACTTCATGTATTTTCTCTTGTAGCATTTATCATTAAAAAAAATAATTAAGCTTGTTTAGAGCTAGTAGCAGGCTCTTTATATATTATTATTATTATTATTGTTGTTGATGTTGTTGTTGTTGATGTTATTGTTTTTGTAGTTGTGGTTATTTTGTTATTGAATAAATTGAGTTGATTTTGCAACATTTTATAAATAAAAACATTTTAATGATAAATTTTCTTTCGCTTTTTTGCTTTTAATAAACTTTTATTTAAATGGTTAAGAATAAAATATTAATACAGAATTTGAAAATGATTTGAATTCCTTCCCATAGTATATTATAGACTTGTTTATTTGTCAAGACTGTTTTCCTACATGTGATATACTCTTCTCCTTTATAGTGTTGATATCATTATTATATATTTTTCATGATATGTAATAAAACGTTTTTAATATGTACTACCATTGATTAAAAACTATATAACAATTTCAATGTGTGAGTGACTGCCCTCATTCTTTCTATGACTCTATGTTTTGTCAATTCAGTTAGAAAATATCTTTAACATTTTAACTGAAAAAAAATCAACTTCAAAAGCTAACTTTGTAAACTGTTAGTTATATCACTAGCAAATACTCAAATATCATAGAATTTAAATATTTTTGCAATTCCTTTATCATACGTTAGAATAATAATGACTATAATCTTGACTGAAAACGTTTTGCAATCACTTCCACATGTGCAACATGTAATTAACATGTTTTCTTGAAGGTTTGTGATAATGGTGTTTTATTGTATTTATATATTTTATTTTATTTATTTTATTGTATTTATATGACATTGTTGAAAAAATTAAAAGACTGAAGTGGAGTTGGGCTGGACACATTGCTGGAAGAGATGATAATAGATGGACAATTGAAATCTTAAACTGGATTCCAAAAAATTGTAAAAGACCCAGAAAGAGACCACATGTAAGATTGATGGATGAAATAAGAAAGTGTGCATGGAGTGATTTTGATAAAAGAGGCTAGAGATCAAAGAAATTGGATTGAACTTGGAGAGACCTTCATTCTGCAGTGGATTAATAGTGGTTGACAATGATTATAATATAGTGGATTATTTCCATCATCTAATATGAATATTGAATGTCTTTGGAAAAATTTTAACTTTATTTAAATATTCCTCACATTCACCTGTTGTAATAGCACACAGGTTAGTATATGCCCAAAGTTCCAAGAGGTATTATCCTCCCCTCTTCTTCTGGTGTTGCTAGCCTGATCAGTAACAGTACTAGCATGGGAATCAAACTTGGACTCTTAGATTCTTGAGTTTGAATTTTAAGGTAACACTTTAATCAACTGAGCCATCCTGTCAAAGGCAACAGTCAGTGGAAATTTCATATACCTATCTATGAGATTCTTCGTGATTTCTCCACTTTTTTCTAAGAGCAAAGTTGATTAATGGTTTCCATACATTATATATAATCACACTATGTTGACTTATGGGACTGTTTGCCATTGTCATGTGAGCAGCTTCTTTAAATTTTCTTCTTTGTATCTTTATTTCTCTTATTCAATATTTTTGTATTTTTCCAATTGAACATATGTTCATTGGTATATACATGGACTGCTACCTTAGACACATCTGTTTTTTCTTCTAATCATCAGTTTGTGTTCTTTTAAGTGCTTTTCAATGGGACAACTGGTCTCACAATATACATTCACCCACATTCACATGGTATTTTATAGATGCAGTTTTTTCTTTTCAGCATTTCAAGTTTAGGCTTTGTAGGTGTTAGAATTTCTAATAGTGTGGTATGCAGTTCGGATGTTATACTGATTGCAGATTTTCTTTAATTTGTCTGCTATTTTTGGTATGTATGAGTACATTACAGTACCAATTAATTGTTTTTTTTTTCTTTTGATGGTTCTTTTTGCTGTCTATTTAAGGTTTTTTTAATAATGGCTGATGGATAACCATTTTTCATAAGACTTTGTTCTATATATATCTTTTCTTTTTTCAAATCACTGGTTTCTCAACAGCCTTCTTTTGCTCTGTTTCATAGTGATAGTATAATTCAATATTTTGGTTTTCTGGTGTGGTTGGATGTATAGACTAAGCTTTTTCCTGTATATGTGGGTTTTTTGGTAAATTGTGTTTTTGATTTTGCCACAAGGGAGTCTTATTGCAAGAACATCTCAGAATGCCAAATTTGTTCTTGTTTTGATTCTATTGGAAATTTAATTGAAGGGGATATGTTACTAATGTGTTTCCAGAAAGTTTGTAGTAGTGCTTCTCCATGTGGCCATACAACAAATATACCATCTACATAGCCAAACTTTAGGTGGATATAGAATAGTTTTTATGGCTGTGGTTTCAAGTTCTTCCATGTAAATATTGCTAATCAGGGGTGACAATGGTGAACCCATAGCCATTCTTTGATTTTGTTGGAAGAATTCTGTGTTATATTCAAAGTAGGTTGTTTTTATGCAGAATGTTAATAGTTCCTTTATAATCCTCAATAGGAAGAGCTGTTCTGTTTGTAAACTATTATCAACATTTAATCTTTTCCTTACAATAGACAATGCTTCTTCACATGGTACATTCATGAATAAACTTTCCACATCAAAGCTTACCAGTAAGTCAGTTCTTTCAATTTTCATATTCTTGATTAATTCCACAAAGTGACCAAAAACCATGACCAAGGAGTGGATTAAAAACTTTATGAAAAAATCTTGACAAATTTTGGCAAGGTGAATTTCTAGAACTAACAATAGGTCTTAATGGAATATGATCCTTATGGATTTTAGGTAGACTATAAAGATGAGGAATTTTGCTGAAATATGATGTTATTTTACTTTTATCTGAGTCACTGAAGTACCTATGATGCTTTCTAAATAATGCTTATAACTTTGTTTCTGTATTTGGTATCACTAACAGTTGTATTTATTTAGAATATTTAAATAAAGTTAAATTTTTCTAAAGACATTCAATACACATATTATATGATGGAAATAGTCCAACATATAAATACAATGTAATTAACACATATCATGTAATTTTATATACTTAGCAAAACTTATTAAAATAAATGAAAATAAATTATGCACTTTATCATCATCATTTTCAATTATTACTGATTTCCTTCGCATCACCAGCAGACTTTATTATTTTAACAATCCATCTCATATGCAATCTCTTTCTAGGTCTTTTATAATAGATCAGGATCCTATTTAAAACTTCAATTGCCTATCTCTTATAATATCGTTCAACAATATTTCCAGACCAGCTTCATTTCAGTATCTTAATGGTGTTAATGGTTCAGTGGTTCATATTTTTTCTCTCGTTGGTATACTTCATTTTCAGTCTCTTCTTTTGACTCCTTGTTTTGAGCTTATGTGTGCATATATTAGTAGTTAATGTTTAAATACTTAAAGCAAAAAATATTAAATATTCGGAAAAAAAATGGTTTATATTCTTTGGCTGCGAAAATCAATGTATTTCAATTTTATCATAGACTAAGATTATTAATTCAAACATCGGCTTAGTTTTCAAATTTTCATATTGCATGTGGTCACTTTTTAAGTTTTTTAATATCTCATGAGATTCAGACTATTGTCTAATCAATACTTGACATTTTTTACTAATATATCCATTTCAGCTCCATTTTTAATGTACTCAGTAATATACATTTGTTATCACATATGTGTATTTAGTGTTTGTTAAACTCTAACATATAATTCTCCATACTTCACTGTGCTTATTATACAGGTTTTATTTTATTCTTCTTTCAAGTCTTACATTATATATAATACTGACAAAACACAATTTATTAAAAAAAACTACAACCCAATTCTACATATTTGTTGCTTTTAAATAACAAATGTTTTTCCTATTTCAGTTCTGCAATATACCAAGCCATAAATTGATGCTAGATAAAAGCTCTGTTATATCCCCAAACTAGTTTCTGGCTTATGGATTTTATCAGTGAAGTATTTTAGATCTTAATGTTTTGATGGCTTGCAGCAGAAAGGAGCATTAGATCCAAAATATCCGGGTGCTATAAATCTAGATCCATAATAAGCACTGGATAAAAATATATTAAGCAATGCCATGTAGCACTTATTGATTAAACAAGATGAAAGAACTGAATTGGAAAAATATTAATTGCTACTTTCAAAAACTGTATTTTCAATCACATAGGCATATTTCTTTTGAATATATGATGAATCTCATTCCTTATATTTCCATTGATATGAATAATATGTCCAAAATATGTAACTTCTTCTAATTCATGATTATTAGTCTCAACTTTACTCTTGAACTATGTTTAGCATATGGAGCATTACCCATAAAACATCATTTGTGAAAAAAATCAGTACTTAAGGATAATCCTGAAACCCATGGTTAGCAGCCATGTTTATACATTTTCAGGGCATAGTTATCATATAACCCTAACAAATATGTTTACTTAATAATATTAAAAAATATCAATAAATTGATTATAAATTCCTATTAACTTTAAGAAAATAGCAATAAATTTTCATTCACAGAAATGAACAAAAACAACAACAATAAATTTTAAATAAAGTAAATTTAATAATTCAAACTGCAGTAAATATGATTTTACAAGGATTTTTTTAAGTACAAAGAGTGACTGATATGGATTATTTATGTCAGTGGCCTGAAATCACTAATGGCCTGCAAAATTGTCACAAATATAACTTCTTGTTTGTGAATGCATTTTTTAAAATTAATATGAATTTATAATAAATTTATTGATATTTTTTAATATTATCAAGTAAAACACATTCATTAGGATTATGGAATAAGTATGCCCCTGAAAGTGTATAATTAAAAAAAACATGGCTGCCAACCTTGGGTTCCAGAATTATCCATAAGTATCAAACAAACAGCATCATCTGAACAAATCAGGTACATTTTTATTTTATTTTCTTTAACACTGTACAATTGTTGTAAAATGATTTAATAATTATTTGAGATGGAATAATATTACTCTCCACTTTCATCAATGTTAATCTTGTCATCACAACCACTCTAATGTCATAATATTTCAATGATTCAATAATATATATATATATATAATTAAGAGCATGCTAATGAGCTCTAAACAAGGTTTTTTTATTTTATGATAAATGCTACTACAAGAGAAGGCATTCAAATCATTTTTATCTTGGATTGTCCCCATCCCCAGACCAGTTTCGACCTATGGGTCTCTTCTTTGAGGAGTTGGGACATTAGATTCAAACAACCAACTCAAGCTAACCATTTATCTAAAAGTTAATTGTCAAGAAGAAGATCTGAAACTTTTAGACATCTACATATCTTTAAAGTCAGCTCTCCAACTTAAAAAATCATATGGGCCTGAACTTAATTCAGATACTCTATATATTAGTAGGCTTAGCCATTTAATTTAGCCAAAGCCCCAACAGCAGAATAATAGTAATAATAAAAAGTCAGATGTCACATGACTTATATATGACTTCTCTTGTAATAGCATTTATCATAAAATAAAATAAAAAGCTTGTTTAGAGCTCATTAGCATGCTCTTAATTTTACATATTTGTAAGTGCAAGCTATATATGAGTCATGTGACATCTGATTTTCTATTATTACTACATATATGTATATGAATTTAAAGAAATACTTTTATTTGTATATACATTGTGTGGTTTAGTGCAGCAGTAAGGACTTTGGAATGTGGTATCTTAGGATAGATTCTGGTGCTGGCAACTTCCAGTGCTCAAACTTGTTATGAATACTTAAATAATAAAACCACTCAAATATTTATTTGCATAAATGCACTAAAAAGTGAAAAAAATGCAATATTTTTTCCCAGTGCTTATGGTATTGTTGGTATTATGTCACCAAAAGTAAAAGTATGCAATTTTTGTTTAACATTTAAAATTCAATATCCTTCAATCACACTTTTATTTTTGGTCACATGATACCAAAAGTATTGTGAAAGCTAAAGAAAATTTATTTATTAATTTTTAAATATGAATCAATTTGTTTCATTAAAAAAAAATTCTATTTTTTTATTTGCTACTTTTTAGTTTTATATACATCCAAAAACAAGGAATGGAAAAAATTTGTTGCAATTTAATATTGCTAGATGGTGGTGCTTCCATGTACAATTAAAAATTAAAATTTTTTGTAATTTTTTCCCCCTTTTTGCAAACTCTTAAAAAAGTGTATTGCAACTTGGAATATATTTGTATGCAAATTTTCACCTAGATCGTAAAGTGGAAATGGGTGAAAATTAAGTTACAAAATTTTATCCGAACAATCCGACAAAATTAGAATAAGTTAAATAAAAGTGTGTAAAAAATATAGACAGAATTGAGTACTCTTCTGTAATTTAAAACTTCAATGTGAAATGGCAACACATACTTATTGGTTCATTTTATATCCTTTTTTAATGAAAAAATAATCAAATCGGTATTACTCAGGACTTCATAAGAAGTCTGAGAACCGAAAGAGAGGAAGCGGACCAACAATGCTTGCATTTTAAATTCCAGTTTTAATTGTTTGTAGTAATTTAATTATATGTCCAGTTATACTGTGATATAATCCTTTTTAAATCCCATTTATCCATTTGGTTGATGTAAATCAAAAATTCGTATTGACAATTCATAATGATGTTATTAAATAGGACTGAAAACCCTAAAATCTTTTTCAACATTTTTTGTTAAATATCAATATGACAATAGAAATCTTTCAGTCATTTTGGTGCTTCTTTGTTGTTTGTATACTTTATATATAATTTTTCCAAAATATTTACTTTCTTCATCTGTTTTTAAACATATCTTAAGCAGCGCATTCTAAAATACTTCCAGTAATAATAATAAATGGTTTACTGCTTGGGAGTTCATAACAAAGTCAGTGGCTGATGTAATAGAGCTAGGTCATAGTTCATAAATCCTGAACTCCAGAATCTACCACTCTATCATTGCACTAAATTATGTAAAGTGGTCCTTTTAGTCTTCATAGATTAATAGGATGTCTATATTTGGAAAATATGACATTTTTTCTGGTCCTTTGTTACTATGTACGTATTCATAAAATTTGCCATAGACTTCAGGATTTCCTCTCCATTTTAATAACCATGATGTCTTTTCTTCTTAATGTTGAAGAAACTTTTCAATCCTTCTGTATCAAAATGATTTTTAATATCATTGAAACATTATTCTATTCTACAATTTTTCTATTTCATATTTATGTCTTCACATCATTTGTCAATTCTTTTTTGAATACTTTTACAATTCAAATATTCTGCTCATTTAAATAGGCATTTTAAATTATTATCATGTTGCTTTTTCTTTGTGTAAATTGTCCTCTGTATTTTTGTTTTGTGCTCCCTAATACATCCGTTAGAGTCATAAGCTAAATCCACAATTTTTTAATATTTTTTAATTTCTAGTTAAAATTCTCTAAAGTATTTCCAATGGTTTCTAATGATTTTTAAGTTTAATCAATGTGTAAATAATTTGTGACTTATCAATGTTAAGAATACAAAGCTATTCATGGAACAAACAAGTCCAAATATGTTACTAAAATAGTTCACACACAGAAATCCAAAAGAATCATTTAAATGAACTTGTTAATAACATCCATCTTTTATTATATCAATGCCAATCTATTTTGTGTTGATAAAAAATCCATAAAGAATCATTTATATGGACTTCTAAATAATGTCCATATTTCATTACAACAATGTTAATATATTTTGTCAGATAAAAGATTATCTTTCATATGACAAAATAGATTGATATGGATATAATAAAAGATAAACATTATTTACAACTTCATTTAAATGCTTCTTTGGAAATCTTGCTGACAAATTATCATAGTAATGTATCTGGACTTGTTTGTTCCATTAATAAATTTCTAACAATTTGTATAAACAAATATCATAAACAATCTTTTTAAACAATTTTGATCTCTCTATTTTTGAAGCACTCCCAAATGTATTAAGGTATGGTTGTATTTTTAATGTTTTCCCCCTATATATAGTATTAGTACTGCTTTTAATTTAACCATGGTTAATAGAAACAAATACATGTATATATAATAAATAACTTAGCAATTTACATATACGTAATCTTGTGGAAAGAAATTACTCTTCACATATACACTATTAGAAGTGTTGTAAAAGCATAAGTGAATCACTTATGCTTAGAACTTATTCTTATTGCAAAAAAATAAAGTCAGATGTCACATGATCTAATTTAATAAGCTTGTATTTACAAATGTTATATATAGAGCTTAAGAGCTTATTTTGCGAGCTCTATATATAACTTATTCTTACATACAAGAACCCTTATTGACCATACTTAAATCAGGTCTTGATCTTATTATGAATCCGACACTTCAACTGAGATATTATTTCACAAATTTATTTTATATACCCACAAAGAAAAGAAAGTTTCTCATTTTTAACTATCTGTAACCTTGAATTATATTCATTTGAATATTTGTAATAAATATTTTAGCTATTTATATATGTGCTATGTGGAATGAAAGTAATCTTCAGATATAAGCTATTAGATTGATATTAAATTTTCATGCACTCACCTGTCAATAAGTGTTTTAAAAGCATAAGTGAATCACTTGTGCTTAGAGAAGGGGTCCCCAACCCTATGCCCGTGGGCACCATGGTGCCTGCAGACCATTTTACGTGTGCCCGCCACTATCCAAACACTATAAAAAATTATTTATCTGATAGAAATAAATTTATTTTTTAAGAATTCTTATAAATTATTGTATTATATTTTAATCAAATTGTAGGTCATACTATACTTTTACAGAGTAAAAGAGTCTATCATTAACAATATCCAACTATAAATTTACATTGAAAAAATAAATGGTGCCCGCCACCTGTCCGGTATTATAGAATGTGCTCTTAAGTGCAAAAAGGTTGGGGACCTCTGACTTAGAGGTTATACAAACCAACTCTTATTGACTATGTTTAAATAAGAACTTGATCTTAATATTGGCCTGAGATTGATGGGTGAGTGCATGCAATTTTAATATCAATCTAATAGTACATATCTGAAGATTACTTTCCTTTGACATGATTACATTTATATATAAATCGCTAAAATATTAAATACATATATATAAACTGTTAATGACTATAAGAAATGAAATATATATATATGTTCACATACAGTTTACGATACAAACTTTAATCTAATTCTAAACTAATTTAAGAAATACAAAATTAAATATTTAATGCCTAAAATCTCTCATTTTTAGTGTGACCTCATGATTATTTAATTTTAAAATGGTTCTGGTTCTCACTTAATAGCATTTAACACTGATATAATTTATCATCAGAAGTGAACAGCTTAGACGGAAAAAAATATTATTAATTTGGGTTAAGATAACTTTTAAATCTCCCGAGAACTAAAAAACTTTACCTTAATTTTACAAAATCTTCAACTGAGCAGTTACAAATATTAAGCAAAATATATATTCTGAAAAATATTTCTATATATAATCAGAATAATTACGGTTTACAGACGAATCAACTTCTGATAGCTTAAATTTTCTTTTATCAAATGTTATACTATATAAAAAATGATGATGATCTGGACCAACTGACGAGTAATGACTCAGCTCGAAATGCATCTTGGGGCTGATTTGTCTTTTATTGTGTCTTTATTCATATGTTTTCAAATGAACATAGAAGTGTGAAAATTATTTAATGCATACATAAAAGATATACATGAGAAAGAGAAATGTGAAAAACTCCGTGTGTGTGCGTGAATACAGATATATTTAATATTTAACAGATTTAAAGTTTATATCTGCCTAGAGATAATCTCTAGTTTAATAAATGATTAGTAATAATCATTATTGTATTTATATACAGTGAATTATGTCAAAGTTGTGGTCGGATTAAGTTTAATACTTGTAAATCAAAATATAACAATTTATATTTGAATCGACAATCGTCAAACATCTTATGATACTTCTGAACAATAAAACACTCATTTATTATGAACTTTGAATCGTAGTTGTTTTTATTTTTTTTAAACCATCACTTTACTAGAATGCTCAGCCATTGCAAAATAATCAAAAGTTACTACATTTGCTAATTCTTATATACACCCACGATAGATAATGCAAATATTTATGGGGGGGGGGTCATGTTGCACTGACTGTTGGTGAATCTAGTAAAGTGAAAATGCTGAAATGTTTATCAAAAAATATTTGATTCATTGATCAAGATTGGAGATTACATATAAATTTGAAAATAACATTGAAGTGTGTCAAATGGTGTCATCCAATATAAAATTATTTCTAAGAGCCAATGTAACCTCCCAGCACTGTCTATATTACACTTAATTAAATGTCTCACATCGCATTGCCATCCAAGTGCTTTTTTATCTGCTTTAGTGATTGGATAATAACACAACGCAAGATGATTAATTAAACTTAATATAGATGACATTGGAAGATTACATTGTCTTCTAGAAATTTATATATATATCATTAAAATCAGTCAACACAGACAATCTCAATATCAACAACAATTTCAAGTTGTTGTCAAGGCAACCTCCTTTTAATAACAATGGTCATTCTAAATCATGAATGTTCAATCTGATGTTGAGGCAACCTCCATAAAACCAGCTAGTACTCAGTGCAATTAGATTTATTATTTAAGTAAAAAGTGATAGCAGAGGAGATTGATGGTTTAAAATGGTTATTTATTTAAATGCTTTCAAAACAGATTATATTTATCAGTTTAATGGGATTTATTTAAATTTCTACATATAAACAAATCTCAATCTGTTACAATCCCAAGTGTTAACTTTCTTCTCTAAATTTAGATCTTAAACCAAAGTGAAAGATGGGGACTCACTTGAGGATCCATCTTTTACTTGTGGAAGTTGCCTTGACAACAAATTAAAGCTACATTATTTAGATATGCTTCTGGCTGATATATATACTAAAAATTTGACAGGCATATATATATATATCTGACAACTGTAAAATTTCTTTCATTTTTACTTGCCAATGATGATTTAAATTCTAATAAAATGTAATAAATAAATAAAAATTGAATTTTAAAAAGGCTCAAAAAATATTGTTCTATTTATAACAGTTATGCAAATAAAAGTGAATTGGTTTTTAAAATAAATAATCCCCTTCAGGGTAAAGATCCCTTCAGAAGACCTTCATGCAGAAACAATAGAAAAAGCAATGCCTACCAGGTTTGTCAATGGTTGTATTATAACAATTTGAACAGTTTTCATGTTTATTTTATTTCTAACTAATGATAACTAGATACCGGTTTACCAACCAAATGAAAGCTATTTTGCTGGTTTAAGTTTATAAATACTAATGATTTTAACAATCACACAAATGATTTTATGGCTGATTAAAAATGTAAAGTTAGGATTATAAATCTATTTTACAGAACAAGTCCAAATACATTACTAAGATAATTTATATGTCAGATCTTTGAAGAATATTTTTTAAATAAACCTGTAAATAATGCCAATCTTTTTATGACAATGTCAATCTATTTTGTCAGATAAAGATTCCGTTTTATTTTTGAAATGATTCTTTAAGGATTTGGCTTGGAAATTATCTTAATAATGTATTCAGACTTGTTTATTTGTATTCAGATTTATTTATTTCATGAAATAAATTTACAAATAAACATCAAATGTATTATTGCTAAATTGACAACTATAAGCAAGGATTGCATAACAAGCCAACAAATCACAACACCACCTAATATTAAACTTAATCTACATGTAAATGAATCTATCTTTCATTTGCTACCTAAGTTCATAGGCAGATCCTAGATGAAATCATAGTAGGTGTAAAAGTAAAATTTAAAAAGATTTCTGTAGCTCTATTCGAATTGATTTATATACATTAAAATTGTAATATAAATACATTTTAAGATACACTACTTAATTTTTAATATGTTTAAATAATTTCATTAACCCTTTAAATTGTTC